>VMDR010027404.1:0-13586 GCA_007922815.1 Macrotus californicus | reverse complement strand
CAGAGGAAGCAAGAACATATAATATGGTAAATACAGCCTATTCAGTAAGTAGTGTTGGGGAAACCAGACAGATACATGCAAAAAAGAAAAGAAAAGAAAAAACTAGACCAGCTTTTTATATTATACACAAGAATAAACTCAAATGTATTAAATAAAGACTTAAGGGCAAAACCTGCCAACATGAAACTCCTAGAAGAAAACATAGGTAGTAAATACTCTGACGCTGCTCTTAGTAATATGCTTTTGGATATGTCTTCTCGGGCAAGCAAAACAGAATAAAAAATAAACAAGTGGATCTACATTAAACTAAAAAGTTATTTGCAGGGCAAAGGAAAACATCAGCAAAATAAAAAGACACCTTCTGAATGGGAGAAGATATTTGACAGAGATACATCTGAAAAGTGGTTGGTATCCAAAATATATAAGTAACTCAAACAATTTAATGCCCAAAAGACAATTGATTTAAAGAGAGGCAGAAGACCTGAATAGTCGTTTCTCCAAATAGGACATACAGATGGCCAACAGACAGATGAAAAGATGTTCAATGTCACTAATCATTGGAGAAATGCAACTTAAAATTATAATGAGGCCCTGGCTTGGTAGCTCAGTTGGTTTGAGCATCTCATGATGATGGGCCAAGGTTGTGGGTCTGATCTCCGGCCAGGGCACATACAAGAAACAACCAATGAGTATGTAAATAAGGAACAACAAGTCAATCTCTCTCTCTCTCAGTCTCTCTCTGTAAAATCAATAATAATAATAATAATAAAAACTCTCACACCTGTCAGAATGGGTATCATCAAAAACTCAACAAACAACAAGTGTTGGTGAGGATGTGGAGAAAAGGTAACCCTATGGGTTTACAAATTGGTTCAGTTTCTATAGAAACAATATGAAGGGGTCCCTCAAAAAATTAAAAATAGAACTATCGTATGACTCAGTAATCCTACTTTTGGGTGTTAATCCAAAGAAATCCAAAAACACTAATTTGAAAAGGTACATGCACCCCTATATTTATTGCAGCATTATTTACAATAGCGATGATATGGAAGCAACTCAAGTGCCTATCAAAAGATGAATGGATAAAAAAAGTGGAGATACATATATACTAGGAAATATTACTTGGTCATAAAAAAGAATAAAATCTTATAATTTACAACAACATGGGTGGACCTAGAGGGTACTATGCTAAGTAAAATAAGTCAGTCAGAGAAAGACAAATACCACATGATTTCACTTATTTGTGAAATCTCAGAAATAAAATAAACAAATAAAACAGAAACAACTCATAAATACAGAGAACAAACTGATGGTTGCCAGGTGGGAGGGGGTTTGGAATACTACAGGCAAAAGATGAATGGATTAAGATGTACAAATTGTAGTTACAAAATAGTCAGGGGTTGTAAAGTACAGCATAGGGAACATAGTCAGTGTTGTTGAAATAAATACGTACGGAGTCAAGAGGTATTAGACTAATCGGGAGATCACTTTGTAAGTTACATAAATGTCTAACCATTATGATGTATACCTGAAACTAATATGATATTGAATGTCAACTATAATTGAACAATAAAAAAAAACCCCTGGTGTTCTGATCTTCCCATTTGCTGGGTGTTTGTGTTTTCAGAGGATGAAATGACAACAATGAAATGTCAAAGAGGAGTCTACATGACTGGTGATTGGCGTTTTATCCACCTCAAGATTCAAAGAAGGGGACCATGTGTTTTCATCTACCTATAAGCTGCAGTTCTCAGAGAGATGCTTCATATAAGCTGGCTCTGACCTTCGGCTCTAACTGTGATCCCTCCATAGATTTTCCAGCCCAGCAGAGTAGTTTAAGAACCAGGAAGAAGATGCATTACCTTTTACTTTTAACTGTATTTTCTTTGTCTATATCACAGAATTAAAAACACCACTTACTCTGACCTGAATGCATTCCTCTGTCCTTTCAAAGTCGGTTGAAAGCATAAGTGACTTCCGGGTCGATCATCTTTCCTGGATGCTTGGTACTGCCTGACACCAGGGACCCATTTTCCTCCTCCGAAAACTGAGGGTCTTATGACAAGATAATTTTGTGGATGACTTTTAGCTCTAAAGTGCTCTTTGTATTGTGGAAGAGGAGAGTGGCGTGGGGCGGGGTGGGGGTAGGGAAAGTGTAAAAGCAAAAGGACAGCCACCGGGTTGTGGTTCCCGGAGTCATTACTTCCCATCATCTTCCTCCACTGGTGTTTGGGTTTACCCATTTTTTGTTACTACACCTGAGTGGCAACATCGCTCCTTTCTCCCACCTCATCAGGAAACCCATTAGTCACACTGAAGTGCATAGAACACAGGTGCTGTTGGAATGAGCCGAGAGTAATGGGTGCTTCCCCTCTGCCTGTCTTCCCCACCCTGCTTCTGTGAGAATGGCAGATTGGTAAAGTCGAACACTCCTTGGAAGTGGTTGCCCGAGGCTATTATTTTCTTCTCTATTGATGAAAGACAAACCACGGCTCTGACATGTTCCTCATAGGGCACCGGGGAGAGTTGACCAGATGACCTGTGTAGCTCTTCCAACTGTCAGATGCGGTGACTCTGCAGTTCCTCTTTGCAATTACGTCATGGGGGGATTAGCACTCCTCACTCAGCAAGTACAAATTAAGGCTTGGAAGACAGTCTGACTCACGAAAAAGAGGGGAGGTTAGTCCCAGCCTGAGTGAGTGGGCCTTGTTTCCTGTGCTTTGGCGATCAGAACTACTCTGTTTCACAACTCCAAGAGGTGCCCGTTCTGCCGCACTCCCTGCTAAACACAATTCGGGGCAGTTTTTACACAACTGGCTGGGAACAGTGCCCCTGGAATGGAGCGCTGCTGCTGCCTTCCTTCCCTCACACACAACTTCCTGTCATCTGGAGGTTGAAATCTGAAGGTCCGGGGAGTACTTTCATCCTAGCTGCCTTGTGAAACCTGGCAAAGCTCCATATCAACGGGCACATGCTGGGACAAAAATGTGATTGATGAAGAAGGGAGGCTGCAGTGGGGGTAGGGTGTTGAGGACTTTATAATTCAGACAGCAAACCAAGTTGAACTCCCAAGACAGAAAAATATACAAAAGACTGTGCTATGTTATCCTTCATGCTTTGTGTGTGTGTGTGTGTGTATTAAGTGCTTTCAGGAGTTCATGGGTTGCTTTGTTCATGTGATCGCTTTACCATTTAATAACTGCCATTCCCTGGCTGCTACCAAGGGGCAAGTGCTTCCCAAACATTACTTCATTGGATCCTCCCAGTAACCCTATGAGGTAGGTGTTATTATCTCTATAAACAGAAAGCTGGATTTCAAAGAGGTTCATAATTTGCCCAAGATCACATAAGTTAAGTAACAGTGTCAAGGGGCAAACTCAGATGTATCTGATTCCAAGGCTGTGATTTTAGCAGAACAGCAAACTGCTTCCTTTCTACTATGGATCATATTTTTTTGAGCAAATATAGCCTTGACCCTGACCCTACCCTGCACTAGGGTAGAAGTGGTAGTGATGGTAATAGCAACACTTGTGGAGCTTAGTATGTGCTGGGAACTTTACATAAACACTTTACAATGTATTCAATAACTTATTCCGCGTAAAATCTTACACCGAAGGGTCAAGACCCTTTTCTGGGTGAGGAAACTAAGACATGTGAAGTTGAGAAACTGGCCCAAAGTCACCCAGCTAGCCATGAAGGGGTGGAGTTGGGAGTCAGTGCCGGACAATTGGCTCCAGAGCCTGTGCCAGCGACCTTGAGACTGAAGTAGGTTGTCAGAAAGATAAGTCACTCAATGAAAACCCAGTGGACTGTTCAGGCTGGTCCAGGCCCACATTAGACACAGCTTGTGACGCATTCCCACTCTAGGAGAGGAGAATCCTGGTGAGTCAAGGAGTCAAACCTCTAAGCCCTTGGTTTCCATTGCTTGACCGGCCAAACACCCAGGTGCAGGCAGGGTCGTAGAGCTGAGGGCAGCCTTGCTTTCCTGTCTTTCCTTGGGGGAACCTGTGGCAGTGCTGGGAAGGTGCTCAGGAGAAGGAGATATATGTCCTCCATCAAAAAGGAAGGTAGTTTTCATTTTTCCATTTCTCTTCTCACTTTTTAGTCATTGCTCTCCTTTTTCAGGAAAGCGAAATTGATTCTTTGGAGTTCTTAGGAGCCCGAGGGTTCATAATCTGTAATGTTTACAAACTTGCTCAGAGCACTGGGAAATGAGGCATCATTTTGCACATGAAGTCATATTTTAACCCAAACCAGAGAGAGAGAGAGAGAGAGAGAGAGAGAGAGACAGACTGACTTGAGAATCTCTGGGGAGCAGAGCTGGGTATTGTGTTACAGAAATTTTCCATTTCAGACACAAAATACATACAGCAGCATGTGGGCCAAAAAAGGCTGAGAGAGACTCCAGGAGGGCCTGAAGAAATAATACCTCCTCCCTTTAATCCCGAGGAGTGCAGCCAGGTTCTCGGGGAGGGCTGTCCAGAGGTCTGGATCGGATCACTCAGCCCTCTGGGATTACTATGATGATAATAGCAGCATCACCGGGTAAAACTTCAGACAGTTCCCTACGATGCCCTTGGCCAAGAATCTTAACTGCTTAGTCCTTGTTTCCAATATCTGATGATGAGACAAGCACCTCAAAATTCACTGAGAGTAGTAAAAATCTTATACCTGTGACTATGTGTGATAAAATGGTATGTTAGTGCTAGTTAGATTATTATTAAACAATACTTATAGTTGGTATTTATTTAAACCTTACTATTCATAAGGCACTGTCTTAAAGCTTTCTCAATGTTACCTCATTTAATCCTCACAACAACTCGAGAGACTGGTGATATTCTATTTATGATTTTATATGTGAGGAAACTACCATTTAGAAAAGCTACAGGCACTGGCTGATGTAGCTCAGTGGATTGAGTGTGGGCTGCGAACCAAGAGTCACCGGTTCAATTCCCAATCAGGGCACATGTCAGGGTTGCAGGCCAGGTCCCCAGTAGGGGGCACAAGAGAGGTAACCACACAATGATGTTTCTCTCCCTCTCGGTCTCCCTCCCTTCCCCTCTCTAAAAATAAACAAACAAAATCTTTAAAAAAAGAAAAGAAAAAAAAAGAAAAAGGGACTTGCACAAGTTCATAACCTCAAGTGGTAGACTGGTTCTCAGACTGAAGTCTGGTCTGGCACCCATGAACTCAAACCTTAACCTGCCTCCCCAAGGGCAAACCAGCCTTGGCCCACACTGCTGTGGTCCTGGGCTGGAGCTGGTGGGTGGGGTAGGGGACATCACTTATTTGCAAATGTGTTTCTTTGGCCCTTCACTCTATCTGTTGGCAGTGCCCCTTTCCAGTTGGCCTAGAAGCATCTATTTTGAAGAAATGTTGGGCTGGTGTTCCAGGTAAATAAATTGGTCTTTTTTCCTCAGGCTCAATTCTGAAACTGGTATCACCTAGAGCAGTGGTTCCTGCAGCTCAGGATCTCTGACAAGCAGCCTCAGCCTCCCCAGGAAACTTGGGAGAAATGCAATTTCTTTGGCCCTGTCCAGATCCACTGAATCAGAAACTCTGAAGGGAGCCGCACAGCCATCCGTATTTTAAACCAGCACTGGAGCTGATTCTGATGCATCTAAAGCTTGAGAACCTTAGGCCTCTGGGGTAGATTTAGGAGAGAGTTAAATCAGGAATCGAGGTCTATGATTTTTAACAGCTGCTAGTGACTCATTTCCCCCAGTCATTCCCTTCTGGGTTTCTGTCCTTTTTAGGATGAAGGATTTGCTCTGGACCCATCCTGTGTGATAAATACCATCAACAGTGTCGTTCTTCTCTGAATCGATGTGCATGGGGAGACTTTGAGCTTCATCCACTCCCATGTGGGTACAGAGCCCATTTCTGTTTTTGGAACCACGGCTCGTTTTCCAGTCGGGATGACTAGCTTCCAGTTATCCTTCATGCCAGAAGAGAAAAATAAGGTTTAATGAAACTGGTTCTAGGTTGAACACTTGCAGAAATGGAGTCAGCTCTCCAAATGTGCTCAGTTTTAAAGGTTCTGAACAGAGTTGTGCATGAGCCCTGTTTCCCTCCTCCCCATCCGCCCCTGTTTAAAACTCATGACAGAGGGTGAAGCAATTAAAACTGAAAATGGGAGAAACCATTGCCTCAGTATTTTAAGATAAGCTCTGCCTCAAGCTTTGTCTGCTCCTCAGGCTGGGGGTCCCATCGGCCTCTCAGCAGGAAAACAAGAACTGAATGCACATTTTCTTCCGTCTAGAGGCTGGTGTAAAGTGAGTTCCCCATCCAACACAAACCTGCCTTTTAACAACTGTGTAAACACAAATTTCAATACCATTTACTCCAGGTTTGCTCATTGGTTAACAAAAGCCCTTCCTGTCTTCTGAGATGCTGCTTTTCCTAATTAAAAAATAGTGGGAGATTTTATTCACCTTTGCCAGAAAATGGGAACTACGGTTATTGATGTGAGCTATATTTAGAATCTTTGGGATAGAAGGACATTTTCTTTTGTTTCAACAGAGACTCACTCAATTCTGGTTTGAGGGGTCTCTGGAGTGCATCTTATATCCCCAAATAAGGTAAAATGAGAATTTAAAAAATGTCAACATGGTTTCAGTTGCTGGAAATGCTATTTGAGTTTCAAAAGAGTTTTGCTCAGCACTTTGTGTTGTTATCTGGCCCTACTTTAATTCACTGCAGACATACTGAAAGAACACTGGTCATGAGCATGAGTGAGCAACACGAAAATGAAGGCAAGATGTGCTATGGGTATTAAACCCTGACCTAGTGGGAGGGAAGACTCTGCCCAGAGTGTCTCTCCTGAGATGCTTTTGCAGAAGTGTTGTGGCTACAACCTAAATCCAATAAGGGAGAGGGAAGAAACTGCAATTTCACGTGGCCTTCCCTATTTGACAGATTCACCAAGGTCTCTGCACCTGAAGACCCTTCCCTTATACATTGTGGCTATTAGGAACCAACAATAAATATTTTTTCTCAACATAAAAGTTTGAATGGAAATGAAGAGAGACAAACCTGAGCCTAAAATCTGACGTTATCTCTTAGTAGCTGTGTGGCCTTGGACCTGTTATTTACTCTCTGAGACCTGTCTCCTCACCTACAAATTGGGGGGAAAAAACCCCACTCACAGGGGTCCTATAAAGACTGATTTGGATAGCATCCAATTCTGGCACTTAGCTGTTACTACTGTGGGTTTGTTTTTTTTTTTGCCGTATTAAACTCAGTCGGTACAAACAGTAATTTACATGCTAAAGCAAATATTCCCCACTGCCTATACTAGAGCTATTATACATATATTTATATAAAGATATACACGTAAAATTACATTTTTTTTTGCTTTAATCAGCTCTGAAAAGCAGTCAGCTTTCTCTTTTCTTTTCTTAAACTTCAACAGTGATCTCTCCAGACTTATCCCTGGCGTTCTGAGTGATGCTCACAAGCTGAAGATGGCCTGGACTCCACACTAATAGGACTCGTTACCGAGTACAGCTTGTGACATCTTTCTGTCCTGTGTCTACTAGATTATAAGGCCACTGTCATGGTTTCATCACAGTTGTTGACTGACGTCTCCCATGGAGTCAACCCTATGAAAAATGTAAAGCCATGAATTCTTCAAAGAATACACACACACAGACACACACAATTCATTTGAAATATTTTGTTAGAAAAGAATTTAATGACAATTTGGTGCTTCTAGTAAATTCTGATTGTGGAATTTAAAATAAATATGCTCAAAAAGGCAAGAAATAGACTATTGATGTCCAACAATTTTTACCTGTTTTGTAAATCAGTTTATCGTTAACCTGGCTCACAAACTCAACACTTAAAGCGCGGAGAGCCTGTGGGGAAGGGGGTGGCAGAAGTTAAGACTATATTAGAGCGAGCACAGGCATTTCTTTCACAGAAAATGTGTACATGCACACATTTTGAAGCCCCCACTGACTGGAGGAATGCAGAGAGAGCCAGAGCGTGAATGGTGGGGGCTGGTGCAGAAATGCATGAGCTCATGCGCCCCACCCTGCCACAGTGAGATTATCCCCCATATGGCAGTTCATGTTTCTGTGGTTTGCTGAGGGCTTGGGCTAGTTGTAAGTAATTTTCTTCAAGGTCCTCCAAGCCAGTTTAAAGTTATTTTGTGAACTGCTCGTTCTATCACTTGCTTTAACAAAATCTACCACAATCTATTAAGCATCTGGATACGTTCTCTCTGAGAAGCAGCTTAGAGTGCCCCTTTTCTTAAATTTCAACTTGCTACCTCATTGCAGCAAAATCTGTTTATTTTCCTGGTGTTTAAATTTTTCCCAGGCACGAGGTTGTTTGACTCAGTCTTGCTACACAATCCACAAGAGACTTTAAGATTCATGGTCTGTGTCTCTAACTAGAGGTTTTACAAAATGAATTGAGCATAAGGTGGTAATCAATAGGTCACCAAATGCTTGAAGGTTACTGCTTGTTTTGCTCTTTGCTTCATTTCTGATTCAGTCAGCACAAGGTATTTCTTGAGGGTCTGTTCATTATGTGAAGGAACAATGCAGGGCCCTGGACCTTGCACACGTTTTCTGTCCTTGCTCTACCTCTGGGTAATTACTGTCTATCACACACGCACACACAGTCACTCACATGCACATCTTTGTCTCCATCTGCTTTCTTTCTTCCTTTTTTTTTTTTACATTTGGTACTTGTTTAATGTTTTATTTTCTGAAATCGCAAGATTGATTTAGAACAGGTTTCCTCAAACTTCCCAGTAGAAAAATAATCACCTGGGATATTAAAAAATATATAATTTCTTGGGCCCTCTAAGCTGGTTTAAAATTATGTAAATATAACTTAAAAGGGAACCATATATTTCCTGGCACATATAACTCAACAGGACTAAGGAAGGGATCAAGAATTTTATTATTTAGAGCACAGGTGGCAAACACAAGGCCCGCGGGCCGAATCTGGCCCTCCAATTTGTTTTATCTGGCCTGGCAGTGCCGAGCTCCTTGCCCCTAGTTAAGGAGTAGTTACATTCATACAGTCCTAAAGTTACATTCGGTAGGCAACTGTGAGGCTGATGTGGCACCTGGTGAAAATAAGTTTGACATCCCTGATTTTGGGGTTTCTCATATGATTCTTTTCAACAGATAAGTTTACTAAACACGGGAACAGGAGATGACCCCCCCAGGTTGCTTCATTATTAACAAATTACACTTCAGACAATCCTGCTGACTTTTCTCAAAGGCCTTAATTGATAAATTACGTCAATTCTCTTCTTTCACCTCTGGCCCCGAAGTGTTCCCTCCTCCTGAACTTCCATAGTAGCTATCTCTATTACTCAGCAGTTACTCATGCACAAATTTGCAGAATTTCTTCAATGCCTTAGACTTTTATTTAAATCTTTAATTTTATTTAATATTTTGAAAGTTTTCATCATGCCCACTGAGGCTATGGTAGACTCCTCAAGAGGAGGGACAAAGTTTTACAGATTTCTTTTTATTCTTTCATTTGTGTTCACACAATGCCTTTCACTCAAATGAATGAGGTTTTGTTGCTAATTTAATTTTTCCTTTAAATATTCATATCTTTCTGCCTGGGTAGGAAATATATCATTTCATCCCATATACCAAGAGACATATGATTTGGGAAATCTAGTTTTATTCTAGCTGGTGCAGCTGTTAGGTACTCAAATAACACACTAATCCTTTGTAAAAACTTAATCGAACAGCTGCCTTGATAATATGCAGTTTCAATAACAGCCTGTGTGGAGGAAAATAATATCCCATTGTAATAGGTCTCACAGATTGATGATGTTTCTCTGCAAAGAAACGTCTAGTGGGCAGGGGTCCCCCAAACTGGAAATCGAGATACATGCTGAAAAACATCACCTGTAATTTCTGCCATGAGATGGAAGGATATTCTTTGGATTTAGCAACTGTTGGTATCTTCGCTATATTCATGGTTTAATCAGACTGTCTCAATGTAGTGGAACAGCTCTTTAAAGTACTTGTAACAAGGATACTATTGTTAAAGAAAAATGGCTCTTTCATTTGAGCCATTACAATTACAGAAGAGAAAAATGAAAAAACAGAACAACCTCTGGCAGCATATTTTCTAATTTGGCAGTGACTTCTCCGGCCAAATCGCCAAAAAGCCTCTGCAATGCCATTCTTGTTTACACAGCAGTTTGATCTGGGTTCTTGTAAAATTAAACGTAGTTTGCCGAATTAAATTGAACACCACCGCCCTCCAGGACAGTGTAAATGTAAAGGAGACAAAAACAAACACGGGGAATGTTCTTGTAACAGGGCAGTGTAAAGTCCCATCCAATAAAATAGAATGCTCTTGCTTACAAATATCATTTAGTGCAAAGACTATTAACTAACAGTTGATATTAATTTTTAAAAATATGTACCTACCTCATCTTTCATACAGATGTCTTCGTTTCCCCACAGATTTTTTTTTACCAGAATCTACCAGAGACTTTTATTTAAATCTTGCGTTAAGCAGTTCAGTGGTTTTGCATTGTTGCAATTTAAAATCTCTATCAAGAATTCATGAAATAGGCATCTTGCATTATTGAGGGTTAATTACATTAGAACATGCAGTCTCTTTGAGCTTATCTTCCAAATGAATTTTTTTTTAAATGAAAAAGGCTCACAGGTAATCTGAAAGTTATGTCCCAGTAGAATTGAACAGGAAAGACTCCCCAGCCGTGTTCGCATTTATGTAGAAGTGTTTCTCTCTAGCCTTTTCAGCTTTCCACTAAGTTCCCTTTCTGCTAAAAGATTCAGAGTTAGTGTTTGTTTGCGATGGACTACAACACCGAGGTTCAATGCCAGGTCTTTAGAACCAGAAACTCCAGTGTGTCTGTGTGCCCTGGGGGGTCAGGCTCGGGGGCTAGACACCTCACAAGAAGATGACGTTAGTGTCACTAACGTCATTTAGGTAAACTCCTCACTCCAAGTAAGATTTGAGATTACACAGAAAGACACAATCCAAGAAGATGAAAAAATACAAGAGGAAAATAGGAGGTAAAATTAAAAGTATTGGTGCATAAGTCAGATTGCTAAATGTATTATTTTATAATGAGAAATGGAACTTGTAGGCCAGTGAGAACACTCAATTCAAGGGGTCCTCACACTCTCTTCCCTGCAGGAGAGGCTTCCTGGGAAGCCAAAACATCAGAGGCTGCTGTTGAGGGTGGGCAGAGGCTGTGACGAATATGGAGTCTAAGCAAAGGAAGCTCTGCTGTCCTCAGAGGTGGGTCACCAAATAAAGAACAGTCCCTGGACTCTTCTGCCCTAGCACTGCTGTGGCTGATGAGTTTCTGCTTTTGGCCCCTCAGTGCCCTTTAAGTCTCTTTTGAAATATAAATGTATTTGGAATAGAATATACATAACACCACTTAATTTTGCAAAGTATTTCCCAAACATCAGTCATTCATGTACTATCTTCACAATCTTGCCATATTGCTTTGTTTATACCTAAATACCTCCAAAACTTTTGTTCTAAATAATGTACATTAATGTAAAAGCTTACTATGCTACAGATATTTTTTTAATCCTCACAAGATGATATGTTTATGGATTTTAGAGAGAGATGATGGGGAGGGTAGGTGGGGGGGGTGGAAAGAGAGAGAGAGATTGATAGGAGAAACATTAATTGGTTGGCCTCCAGTACATGCCTCTACCAGGGATTCAACCTGCAACCTAGATATTTTTCCTGACCAGGAATCAAACCCACAACATTCTGGTGCATGGGATGTTGTTCCAACCAACTGAGCCACCCGGCCAGGACTATGCTACATATTTTTTAATGCTTATGGAAATAAAAGTCATAGTATTAAAATGATTCTATATCATCACCTTGCATTCTGCTGAAAGTTTACTAACTGAACTAAAATTTTGTTCTTGTTTAAAATATCATGCATACATGTTACAATTTTGGAGTTCTTACCTACCAGAAAATGTCTGTGTTTTGCTATAACCCTTAATTTATAGTTTAGCTGGGTATAGAATTCTCCATTGAAGTCATGTCTCCTCCAAGCTTTGAAGGCATTTCCCCAATATCTTCTAACATCATACAGTGATATTGATGAGAAGTCAGAAGCCAGTTTAATTTACATTCTTTGTAGATTCCTTTTTCCTCTCTGAAGGTTCTTATGTTCTTTTAATCTTTGGCATTCTAATTTATTGTAAGATTACCTAGTTGTTTTCTTTTTAATTTAATTGGCTGCAAATGATCTCTTTCCATCTAAACAGTATGACTTTTATATGCTAACATTCTTTTTGATAATTTATTCCTTTCAATTTTCTGTGCTGTTTCTGAGACATCTATTGGTTAGATACAGTACTTCTTGAATCGGGACTCAGTGTTTGGAGCCTATATCAATCTGAGTTGGTCAGCAAAATAAAAGCCTTTCTGTGTATTCCCAGTAGGAAGTGTTTTAATACAGAATAAACATTGGAAGGGTTGGAGGAGTGAAAGTTTCTTGAACTGTCACTGGCTAGCTTAGTCTGCCATCTCAATGTGCGTGCTTCTCTAGATGTTCACCTTGAAGCTGCTTCTGACCTCCGGTGTCCCTCTGCCAATGCATCTGCCTGAAACTTTTCCCATTACTCTAGAGAAAAATGATTTCTTTGCTTCTACCTTCTAAATTATCTCAAAACCAGGCTCTAACCCGAAACCATGTGGGACTGGAAAATGCAGTTCCTGAGACTGGCAAAAATAAGTAACAACAGGTATTGGTTTGAATGTGGAGGATGGGCACTTTCACACGCTGGGATGATAGAAGCGTGAATTACTGCAACCTCTTTTCTCAGGGCAGTTTGTAAAACTATATTAAAATGTTTTATTGTGGATAACTTTTGACTTAGAAAACCAACTTCTAGGATGTAAAAGACCTATCCCAGAAAATTATACGATACTGAAGAAAGATATGAAAAAAGGATAGAAATAAATGGAAGCATTCACTGTGTTCACGAATAGGAAGAATTAACATCGTTAAAATGGTCATACTACCCAAAGCAATCTTTAGAGTCAATGTAATTTCTATGAAAATACCATTGGTATTTTTCACAGAACAAATAATCCTAAAAGTCCCAGAGTAGCCACAGATATCTTGAGAAAGAACAACAAAGTTGAAGGCATCATGCTACCTGATATCAAACTATACTACAAAGCTATAATAATCAAAACAGCCTGGTACTGGGGTAAAAACAGACATGTAGATAAATGGAACAGAATAGAGAGCCTAGAAATAAACCCATGTTTATATGGTTAATTAATATATGACAAATAGGAAAGCACATACAAGGGGATAAAGACAGTTTCTTCAACAAATGGTGTTGGGAAAATTGGACAGATATGTGCAAAAAAAAAATAAAGAAAGAAAGAAGAAAAGAAGGAAGAAAGAAACTGACACTAGTCCACCTTCTTACACAATATACTCGAACAAAAGTAGGTTAAAGACTTAAATGTAAGACTTGAAACCATAAAAGTCCTAGAAGAAAGCATAGGCAGTAAACTCTCTTACATTTCACTTAACAATATGTTTTCCTGAAATATATATATATTTTGGGAAG
>VMDR010027403.1:0-13589 GCA_007922815.1 Macrotus californicus | reverse complement strand
ACGAAAAAACCTGTCGCTAAGGTTATAATGGTGAAAGACTACATGCTTTCCCTCTCAGACCGAATTCAATGGAAGGATGTTTGTTTTCCTTATACTATGTTACATAGACCTGGAAGTTCTTGCCACTACAATACGGCAAGAAAGGGAAAGAAAAGCACACAGACTAGAAAGGAAGAAATAAAACTGTCTCTACTTGCAAGTGGCAAGGTTGTTTACACAGAAAACCCCAAGAACTCTATGAAACACTCTGAGAACTAGTGAGTTCGGCGAGGTTATAGGATACCATATTAATTCACAAAAATCAGCTGCATTTCAATATACTGACAAGGAACATTTGAAAACAGAAATAAAACAATACCATTTGAAATCACTCCAAATTAAATATCATACTTAGGTATGCATCTTACACTTATAGTATCTACATGATGAAAATTATAAAATGCTGATGAAGATACCAAAAAATACTTGGAGAAGCATGTCATATTTATGGGTTGGAAAACTCAACATAGTAAAGATATTAATTCATCATAAATTAACTGATAGATTTAGTAAATTTCTATAAAAAATCTTAAGTTTCTTTGTAGAGAAAGTTATGAAATTCATATGCAAAGGGAAGACACTAAACTAGGTGAAATAAATTTAAAAAAATAATGGAGTTCTTTTTTTAAAAAATATTTTATTTATTTTCAGAGAGGGGAAGGGAGACAGAAAGAGGGGGGGAGAAACATCAATGTGCGGTTGCCTCTTGTGAGCCCGCTGCTGGGGACCTGGCCCACAATTCAGGCATGTGCCCTGGTCTGGGAATCAAACCAGAGACCCTTTGGTTCGCAGGCCAGCACTCAATCCACTGAGCCACACCAGCCAGTGCTAAAAATGGAATTCTTAATGTTAATGCTTATTATATAGATGTAGTAATCGAGTCAGTTTGGTACTGGCAGAGGGATAGGCACATAAATAAATGGAATATAATAGGGAAAACAGACATAAATCCATACTAATACTCCTATATCCAATTAACTTTAACAAAACTCAAAAAAGCCTTTTAATACAGAAGGGTCAGACATTTCAATAAGGGGTGCTAGAGCAAGTAAACACTATATACAAAAAAATTCAAAATGCCTCATGCACTTAAATGTAAAACAAAACTTCTAGAAAAGAACGTAAGGGAAGAATCTCTGGGACCTAGGACTAAATGGTGTTCTTCAATTCAGCAACAAAATCATCATACATGAGAAAGAAATTGCACCTCATCAAAATAAACATTTCACATCATCAAAATAAAAATAATGTTACTGTACAAAATATTCTATTAAAGAAACAAAAAGGTGAACAACAGACTGGGAGAAAATGTTTACAATTCACATATCTGATGAGGCCTTGAATCTAGAATGTATGAGGAACTCTCAAAACTCAATATTAAAAACCAATTAAAAATGGTCAAAGGATGTGCACAGACATTTCACTGAATAGGCTGCATAGGTGGCAAAGAAACACATGATAAGATGACTAGTCACTGGAGAAAATGCAAATTAAAACCACAATGAGACATCACTGGTTTTGGATAAGCATTAATTTTTATTTCTAAAATTATTATTTTTAAAAATGTATGTTTGGTTTTTTTCTTTTAAATCTCAAATATTTAAGGCCTTTGAAATGCTTGTAGGATCTAGGGTTTTGCAACAGGGCCTAAAGGTTAATATGATCCCTCATGTCCTTCTATTAGTATCTGAGCCCAGTGGCCCTCTAATTGGCCTGCTTCAGAATCAAAGGATTTGTTAAAATAGATGGCTGGGCCCTACTACCTGGGTTTCCGATTTAGTAGAATGAGGATGGGGCCTGAGAATTTGTTTCTAACAAGGTTTCCAGGAAGGGTACGACTAAAGGTAGCGATTTTCAACCGGCGGGCTGCAAGAAGGTTTGAAACATGCAGTACCTGACTATTTAGTCAAAGGCACTGACCCCTTTTTCCTTTGATTGTCAAATAAAAAATAACAGCCAACACAATGATAGCCATCTGGTGTGACTGAGTAAAAATTATACCTATTTTTTGTCAGATTGATAAAAAATATAAAATATTTTTTGGTGTGCCACAGAATTTGAGTAATTAGTTTATGAGATGAAAAAGGTTGAAATCACTGACCTAAGTCATGGGGACTCTGTGCACCTGAGGGTGGCCCTGAAGCATCTGACAGCCAGAAAATGCCTACTGACGAGACTGGCTAGCTCTGTGCTGGACAGGAAGTGTTTCTTTGAAAGAAAAATTGAGTGTACATCTTATAACTGTTGCTGATTTAAGGATACAGAAATTGTCTTATTAAAGATTCAGACTCAGGACTATATGATTGTTTTGACCATTTACTTTATCACTTTCTAAAATATATTTGCTAAATGTATTTCTTAACTATGTCTTGAGAAGTCCACCATAGATGCCCATTGTATTGTGCAATGATGCAATGATGACCCAGGTACCACTGGGTGGTGTAGCAGATTTTGTCCCTACATGAAAAGTCTCCACATCGCAGCATCATTTTGTCACCTGTCATCCAGTCATGTGCTACATGAGTATGGAACTTGAATAGTTAGTGCTGTTGCTTTCACCCAAGCTACCATCATTCCTCACCCTGAAGACCAAGGCTCCTAACTGGTTTCCCTGCTTTCGTTGTTGCCTTACCCGAACAGCTAGCCTGATATAAAAATGCATTCATGCCACAATGTGCTCAGATGTTTGAAATAATTTCTCTTCACACATATGTGTATCTGTATATATTACACATATGTATTATGAATGTATGTATGCATTTATGTGTGATATTCATAGACCCAGCTTTTGCAGTGTGCAGTTGGAATACACACACAGACTGTTCATTATCTGTTTCTTCTGCTATCATTTCATGTTCTTACAGATAGAGATTTTATGTCATGTTTGCTCCGAACAACATTTCTCAAAGAATACCTGCTACCCATTGAACAATTATTAAATATTTAGTAATTATATCGAATGAAAAATGTTAGCAAAAAACGTGTGGGGAAACTGATTTGGATTCAGATTCTAGTTCCACAGGCCATCGGTTTAGATAAATTACATAAATCTCTAAGCTGCGTTTTGCTTTGTTTTCAGTCTTAATTTGAATACCTTTGCATTTTAATGAAATGAAATAGCATATAAAATCTTATGAAAAGAAAAAAATAGGGCTACATAATTGGCATTTGAGTGTTTATCCCCCAAATACTGGGTAAATTACCAAACCTTTATTTTCCCATAAAAAAATAAACACTCATCATTTGGAAAATATGTTTATATGGATTATCTAATGTACTGATTATGAAATATGACTGACATGCTACTCTTCTAAAAATTTGATTAGTATTTACAATTGATCATTGTATTATAGTATATCCAACACACTCTCGTACCTATTTATGTTTTGTGTTTGATTACATCATCGAGGCTGGCTTGCTATGAAATTACTCTGAGGATGCTTAATGCATGTGTACTAGGCAGGCTGGTCTTGTCCTCTGTTCCCCTCAACACCTCCCCCTGCCAGCATCTGTGCCTTGTGCACACTCATAGCCCCACAGTTCATTTCCTACTCTCTAGATTTACTCTTGCCGGTCCTTCCTAAAAGCACTACCATTCACTGATCCTTCCTATCTGATCAGGATGCTTCTCCATTTGGCATCTTCGTTCCTCAAAAAATGCTGCCTACATTTTCATTTCTAATTCTCAACAAGAATTGCACATAATGTATGATGCCCTACTGTTCAACATTTAGTTTTATTGTTTAATATGGTTTTCTGTATACTTCACATGTATAGATCTCTTCTGAGAATGGAAAAGTCTTTGAGGACAAAGACTGGCTTACTCATTCATTTACCTTGCAAAGCTCCCACCTCTCTGCAAAGATAAGTAGATGCTTGATACAAGTCTAAATAGATGTAATTTTTCTTAATATAGTGATTCTTAATCTGCACAGCTTCCACATGCCCTGTTCAGTACAGGAATGGAATATTTTCCTTAGATATCTCACTGAAGAATACACAAAGGGTCTTTCACAATCCTAAGTCAGCATTCGAAGAGTTAAGCAGGCTGTGGAAAGCAGACTTTCCAGGCTTCAAGCTGAGTATTAAGCTGCAATTAGACTGTCAGCACTGAGTGGTTTGTCATGGTATATCTTGAGGATGAAACAGTTTGTGGCCTGCGCCTGATGTAAAACCTCGCTAATCTACCCCTCAAATCCCGGGAACTCATTCCACTCATAGCACCACTTTCCCTTGCACAGTTGGTCAGGGGTTTGCAAAAACAAAGACAAGAATTATCCTTTCTACTCCCCAGTGTGACTGCAGAAGATAATGATAAGTAAGGACAAAGACCATGGAAGCTCAGGGACCCTGTGTTGTCTGGGACTTCAAAAAAAGACATTACAATAGTCTGGATGGACTCTGGACTCATGATTTACCTGATTAGAACAGCGCTTTTCACTAGTACTGAACCTCATATGTCTTTACTCTTACTTTTCCTCACATTCTTTCCCCTAACTTCTGGCTATTACTGGCTTGTCCAGGTTCTGGAGTTCCCCATTCTACACCCAGAGTTATCATTCTGATCCTTCCTGCTTCAACTTGCCAATAAAATGCAATTGCTTATGTCCCATTCTCTGAGGAACCTGCTAAGATTCTAAAGCTGGTAAAATTAAAACTAATTTATGAAAAATAACAATGATTTGCAAGCCAACAGTATAACACAGTGAGCCGTTCAAATCAGAACACCTGGGTATTGTGAACACCTCTCAACCCTAACTAGCTGTGCGGCCTTGAGAAAGTCACTGGGTATGTTAAGGAGTCAGTTGATTCAGGTACCATATAGGAGGCTATGCATGTGCTATGTGAGGAATAAATACAATTATGTGTGGTAAGTGCCTGGCACAGAGTTTTTCAAATACTAAATGCATCATCAACATCATCGGTGTCAACATGATTATTGCTCCCTTTCAATACTTTAGCTCAAATCAGCAAATGATGATAAAAATAGTGGGCACTAAGAACTCTTTTACTTTTACTGGTAGAAAAGGACTGAGGATTCACCAAAATGCACTAAGAAAGCAGCCCCTACCTACTCTACCAAGCAAACGTGGTAAGAAATAGCTTCCTTTCAGCCTCTTTCAATGTAGACTGAGGAGGAAGAAGAGCTGCAGAGTGAGGGCCCCACCTCTCTGGCTTCCAGCACTAAAACCAAAGCACCAGCATGACTCCCTCCAGCCTTTTGAGAGTTTAACCTTGTTACTCTAGGAATTAATCTTCACAAATTGCCTTTGAGCTATAGATAATGGAAGTGTCAGCATCTTTGTTTTTTGTTTTTAGATGAAAAGAAAAAAACAACAAAAAATGAGAGACCTAACCTTTAAATACTGATGTAATAAAAGGAGTACACATTATCTGGGTTGTGGTCTTAATTATGTTACAAACAGGAATAGTTTCTTAAAGTCAATTTCTATCAATATATGCACTTCTCAAATATCATCCATCATATGCTTGTCTTAAAACTAGACAGGGCAGTTCTAGGATTAAAATAAAGTGAGAATTGAAAGCATTTTGAAAATGAAAACCAGTCCACAATTACAAGAATAATTATTTCCATTACAAACACCACAGCCAGAAGCCAAATTCATGTATCAACACTTCATTATCAGAGACTTGGATACATGAACATTTTTTAAAAGATTGTAATTTGAGTTTTCATGGTTATTGCACCTTCTGTGACTATCTTGTTTACTTGCTTTTATCTAAAAGGAAGTCTGTCAAATCTGCAAAATTACTCAGCTTAATGTTGTTACGGGTACTTGTTTCGGGAACATTTGTGATACTGGCGATTCATATCACTGCTAAAATCCAGTTCCAGCTGAGGTACAGGTGCTGTTGAATATCCCTTTGGGATATGCAGAGGACCACAACTGAGCCCAGGAAAGCAGGAGCAGGGTAAGGGGAGGGAGGCAAAAGTCCATGCCAGCCAGTGTTGGAATCATGAAGATCATTCTAGAGAGAATCTGACTACCTTTTGCCTGAAGATTTTATGTTCTCAAATTCACTTGCTTTCTCATTCACTTATAGCTCTTTTGACTGACATCCAATTAAAGGTTTATATTCTCTAGGAATTCTGGGAAGTGCAATAATGGTGGTCCTTTCAACACTGATGAAACACTTCTATCTCAGGGTGCGCCCTCATGCCACTCCCAGAAGTGCTAAAGAAATAGTGAAGCATGCCCACTCTCCAGAGGAGCATCTGAAGTTTTCAACACTAGACCTACACCTCTCTGCTTTCTTTCTGTCAAGCGTCTGAGAATAGATTCATATTTAGCTAGTGAGAAAAGCTTGAATTTATGTCTCATACTAATGTAACCATATTACACTAAAAATTGCTTTGGAGAAAGAATAAAACAAGACAGAAGAACAGATGCAGAGGGGACAAATATTATAGCTCCTAAAAAACAGCCACCACTTTAAGATGCTTAGGCTTCCAAGTAAAATACACGCAAAAAGAAAAGTCATCACGAAAATGCACTGCACAAAATCATAGGAATATGTCTGTGTTGAGCATAAATTCATAAACATTAGCTCCATATGAGAACTTTTCACTTTAAGAAAACTTAAAATGTGTTAGATAGAAAAATCCAAATATATACAACATTTAGCATAGGAGAAGAAAACTAATTGTTGTAGTGAAGATTCTTACCTTAGCACAAGGGTTTATTAAACAATTCCACGTTATTTGCCCAGGATTCTGTGCATCAGAAATCCAGACCAAGCTCCGCTGGGAGATTTTTCTGTTCCATGGGGATTGGCTAGAGTATCTTATGAGTTTATAGTCAGATAACAGTTGGCATCAGAACATGTAAAATAGCTTTGCCCACATGTGTGGTGCCTTGACAGAGACAGCTGTGAGACTGGATGTAGCTTTGTACACATGGCTCTCCTCAATGGTTGGCTTGGTCTTCCTTACATGGTGGCTACAACCTAATAGCAGGTCTTTCAAGTGCCAAAGGCAGTATCTATTTCACTCTTAAGGCTTAACCTTAGAAGTTATGCTATTCTCTACTGCTCAAAACAAATCACAGAACCAGCCCAGATCCAAGAGGATGGGAGAAAACAGACTCTACCTCCTGATGGGGAACTGCAAAGTTACATGTGACATGGACATATTGTGGTGGCTAACACAATATATCACAAGACCTCAAAGATTTCTTAGAAAAAACATGTGCACCACTTCTTGGAATTCTCCATATGAACCTTGGAAAGCAGCCATACTTGGTACTACATGTCCTCGGAGAAAAAGACAGAACGGATAAAATTGGCACTCACCTGGCGAAACTGTTCCAGGTCAATTTTGTTACCCACCAGCACCAGGGGAATTTCATAGGTGTGACGGACCTGAAAAATGAGCTCTTTAAACTTGGCAGCCTCCTGGAATGATTGGCGGTCGGTGACGGAGTAGCAGACTATGAATCCCTCCCCACCTCGCATGTACTGCTCCCGCATGGCTGTGAACTCCGCCTGCAGGCAAAGAGCAAAATTGGGATTCAGTTGAAGAAAGTGAAGCCAACACATAACACCAATAAAATAACAGGTCAGAAGCAGACAAGCTATGAGACTAAGAGTTTAGGTTAAAATTTTCTAAATTATATTTGTAGGCTTTGCATATAGAAAGGCCATATGAGGTCTAAATATACCATTATGAAAACAAAGTTTTAAATTGCTGAAAGTATTGAGCTTTAATCATAGAATAGAAGATTTAAGAGATTTAGTGATATATGTCAAATAGCAGATGTACTAATGTAATGTTGGGGATTTTATACACACACACACACACACACACACACACACGTATAATATACTTTTAATAGTTTTCTACTTAATGGATTAATTTTAGGGAAAAGAATCTAAATTTATAAACTCCAAACATTAAAACCTGTAAGAATTTCCCTGGCTGGTGTAGCTCAGTGGATTGAGTGCAGGCTGTGAACCAAGGGGTCACGAGTTCGATTCCCAGTCAGGGCACATGTCTGGGTTGGGCCAGGTCCCTGGTAGTGGGCACGTGAGAGGCAACCACACATTGATATTTCTCTCCCTCTCTTTCTCCTTCCCCTCCCCTCTAAAAATAAATAAAATCTTTAAAAAAAACTATAAGAACTAAGTTTCTCCTCAAAAATACGAAAACAAATTAGTTTCTAACATTGATTATTCTTGTGAATGAAGGAAGTTATCAGCATAGATAATCACAGACCATTTATATGTTTAGGAATTCTTAGACTTGTCTTCTTGAGATGCATAAACAGAGGGGTCATGGGTCTACTTCTACATTCTCCATGCCCATTCCTCCATGCCCTTCCCTCTCTGCAGAGGACAGTCACCTTCTGTGATGTACCAGTGTCTCAGCCTGGAGACACTGCTGTATGAGATTTTCGTGTCACATCCTCCCTGAACTACAATTTCCTGGCAACTGAAAATTCAAAATTAGATCTGAATTGCAATCTCGAAAGTTTCTCTCAGTCTGAAATATCTGTTTTCACTCACTATTATTCTTAATCTATTGTTAAAATCACAGGAGCTAATGAAGTTCATGCAATGGGAAATAGAAAATTTAGACTCTGGTTGTAGAACAAGCCATGCTAAACAATGAAAGAACAACACAAGAACATACTGTGACTTAGGTAATTTGTGAGATAAATAACCAAAGGAAGGAAGATTCACCTAACTTAAACTGTGTTTGAACTATGAGGCAAAGGTGTGAATCCTTCACCCAGCAAAGGGTTTATAAGAACTACTGAAATATTCTTCTCAGGGTACTTGTCTAAACAAATGTTAATTTGATTTAACATGGCTTAACTTTTGAAGGATGGGAAGATTTACATAGATCCAGAAATTTAGGAAAATTGGGATGCTTACAAGTCTATATACAGTAGGTCCAGAGTTAGTGCACGAATGTTTTAAATTGTTTTCAGTCAAAATGGAATGGGTATAGTTTCACTGGGTTTAACCAATCATTGTAAAGTTGTAAGAATTTGAACCCGGAGAGGAAAGGAGACCTGCCCACTAATGTAAAGCTGGTTTGAACAATTCATGTTCTCTGACTCTCACTGTATCGATTGGTATTAAATTTTACTTTAACTTAATCCTAAATGTTGCCATCTGAGTCAATGTTCTGATAGAGGAGAAACAAATCTACATGGTCTCAATTTTCTCTGTCTCCAAAAACATATCTGCAGCTCCTTATTGTTCTGACGGTATCCAATTTTGTAACCCTATTCCTCAGGCAGAATCTCCTGGCTGATGTGGATCGACTAGAGAGTTATGGACTGAAATTGCTAAATGATGCTTCCCAAACTGACAATTAGTTTTCAAATAGAAATGATAGAATCATCATAAAAATACCTGGAATATTTTTTAAAAATATAAATGGATCAGTTACATCAGTTGTATATGATCGAAACCATGATGAAAGTGCTGCCTAAGGAAAACTGGAGAAGGTTTATTTCACCACTTTCAGTTCATTTTGTTTGCCAGTTATTTTAAGTATCAAAATTATTTTAATAGTCAATCGAGTATTAAAAATAAAAAAATACACATTGCAAGATATTTAAGTGGTACAAAGTATAAAGTTAATTTTAATTTTCTTTCTATCTCAAATTTTCAGTTTTCCCTCCCAAATGTGTGATGGTTAATAGCTTCTTCAACCTGATAGTCTCTGCACACAGAAGCAGAGACATATACACCATTACACACCTTTTTATACCTTTATACACATTTTTATACTCAAATGGGAATACATACAATTTTTACTTTTAACCATAAGATTTGACAGCCCTGATGTACCTTAAAGATCATTCCATACAAACACACATAAGTATTGATTATTATTTTTCATGAAGGCATAATTCCTTTATGCATGTACCATGATTTACTTAACTAGTTGCCTAGGAAGAGGTACTTAGATGTTCTCCTTTATTTCTATTACAAACAGTGTTGCAATGTATATTCTTAAATGTCCTTGCTGCACAAATTTATGCGTAGTTTAGAGGTACTATTGCTAGATCAAGGAGAACGTACATTTTTACTTTTGAGAAATAGTGCTAATCTCAACCACCAAAGATACTGTACCCATAACACTCCTTCCAAACATTACATAAAAGTTCCCGTTTCCCTTCATTCTCACAAGTATCACAACATTTTTCTACCTTTTATAAAGTTTAGAGTAAAAAATAGTATCTCATTTCCTTCATCTGTATTTATTTATGAGCCATATTAAGTATTTCCTATGTTTATTATCCATTTACAAATTCTCTTCCAGATATGGACCTTATTTTGTTGTAAGAAATGAAATAGCTTTTTTAATTTTTGAATTTTTTAAAATTTGGACTAGAGTAGATTTTTTTCTATGTCATACAGAAGGAAACAACAATAAAGTTGACTCCAAGAACAACTATGCCACAGAGGAACAACTAATAAATTTGAAACACTCCAACAAACTATTAAGAAAACAGGCAAAATAAAATACATGAAGGTAAAATTCACAGGGACCAACATGGGAAAAATGAATGAGTGAATTTCAAACCACGTTGGTTAACTAGACGCAAAATCACATCTGTGTTCTATTAAAAATAGACTTATTGGGCCTTGCATCTGATCTGAATTGGAGTCTCCAGGTTTGGGGTTCCAGCATTAGTATTTTACAGGGCTCCTTGTTAGAGTTTGCTGTGCACCTGGATCTAGGGGTATGTAACTCTGCATTATGCTCAAAAGCACAAAACCTGGGAGGCACAGTATATGACTTCTAGGCCTGTTACTTACTTACAGCATGCCCTGTAACAAATCACCTAACCCCTCAGTGCCTCAATTTCCTCTTTTGTCAAAAGGGATTAGAACACACAGGTAACCCATTTTACAGGGCTGTAGAAAGGATCAAAGGAGAAAACAGATGTGGAAATGCTTTGATACATTTTTAAAATACAATGCAAACTAATCCTATTATTATCTCTAGTACAAATCCTGCAGAATAGAACCTTACACTGGGAGAACAGGCATGCGATCCTCTTAGAGATGCATTAAATATAAATGTGGAAGTATTTCTCAACTGTGCTTAATCAGAAATTATTAAACTTTTTTTCAAATAGGAGACTCTTTCTACCAATAAAATATATCATTAAGTTATCTCAGTGAGTGGGGAGGACACCTCATCTTAGCTGACCTTGTCTATACCAACTCTTTTCATAGCATATATTTTGCTGTGTATATTGTGCACATTTTTTGCCCAAATTTATGAGGGAAAAATAAGGATGCACAATATACATTGGTATTACTAATTCCCATGTATAACACAAATTATACATGGGAATTAGCATTAAACCATGGGTGCGTACTATACAGCAAAATGCTGTATGTGTGTGTGTGTGTGTGTGTGTGCACGTATATATGTGTGTGTACGTGTGTGTGTGTGTGTGTGTGTGTATAAAGATACACTGTAGTCTGGTGGGGCCCAGAGAATTAATTGAGCAGAAACTCTGCACCTATGTATGAACTTAGTAATATGACACTGAAATTGTTTTCTAAAAACAATGCCATGTTCAACATGTTGCTTCCATCTTTGTTCACCTGTGAATTAAAGATCCCTGTACTTTTTGTTCTATGTATACTGAATGTTAATGTCTTCTTCACTTGCTTCCTACTATAAATGAAACTTATCTAGTAATGTTCCTGAAGAATTAACTGACATCATTTGCTATCCATAAATAGCAAAATATCTATAAAACCAACCCATTATGGAAAACCCTACAAACACAAACATTTCTAATATTTTATAAGCTATTTTGAGTACAATGCTGCAGCTTGGTCAGTTCCTTTTGATTGCTTCCTTGTATTAAAATAGTGTAAGAATTCTCTGAATTCTAAAAACACAGAATTTTTGGTTAATCTCATATCCCAGTTTCTTGATTATCAAAGTAAGTTTTTTTGCGCAGGTATTCAGAAACTTAGAAAATGAACCAGCTCCCCATTGCATTCAACTGTCACTACTATGACATATAAATGCCTCACTATTTACAAAGTGCTAGAGCATTACAGTCAGATCTGCCTTTCAACAGCTTCCTAGCACAACACACATATACCGTTGTCTATATTGGTTGCCATATCTACAATAATCACATCCCCACATCAAATTTATCCTCCTAGTAAAAATAATAAAAAATAATGTCATTCATGCACCTAACACTGTGCCAAGTGGTGAACGACATTAAGAAATAAAGAAAAGTTTTGCTTGGCTCTGGCTAATGAAACTCAACTGGACCAGGATAAAGCAGAGGAAGAGAAATTGAGTGCTCAGTGAACCACGGGGGTTCAGAGAAGTGAGTGCAAGAGCAGTATGCAGGAGGAAGGCAAAGAGGGCATGGCGGAGGAACTTACATGTGATATTTTTTTCTTAAACTTATTCTTTGTAAAGAGCTCTTCAAACTCAACACAATCCTCCTTCCAAAGGTTAGGTATTATCACCATTAAACAACCTTCCATGATTCACATTCAGCCTTTGTATAGCAGTTATGCATCTTGGGCCTGCATAGTAGTCAACAGTTCAATTTCTGGGGTCTTTCAGAGGAGCAATGTGGTCGGTGTCACTTTTGTTTGCATGTTTTTAAGGAAGGATATATAAAATACGAAAAATAGGACTCTGGCCAAGATGGAGGCGTAGGTAGACATACTGTGCCTCCTCGCACAACCAAAAAAAGGACAACAACAAATTTTAAAACAAAAAACAACCAGAGCTGACAGAAAATCAAACTGTATAGAAGTCCAACAACCAAGGAGCTAAAGAAGAAACTTTCATCCAGACCAGTAGGAGGGGCGGAGATGGGCAGCTGGGTGGAAAGGCCTAATTTCAAAACCAGATAAAGACATAACCAAGAAAGAAAACTTTAGGCCAATATCACTGATGAACTTAGATGTTAAAATCCTCAACAAAATATTGGCAAACCGCATCCAACAATACATTAAAAAGATAATACACCATGATCAAGTGGGATTCATCCCAGGGATGCAAGGATGGTACAATATTCGCAAATCAATAAACATAATACACCACATAAACAAAATGAAAGACAAAAGTCACATGATCATATCAATAGATGCAGAAAAAGCCTTTGATAAGGTACAGCATTCATTTATGATAAAAACACTTAGCAAAATGGGAATAGAGGGAGCATTCTTCAACATTATAAAGGCCATATATGAGAGACCTACAGCCAACATCATACTCAATGGGCAAAAACTTAGAGCTTTCCCACTAAAATCAGGAACAAGACAAGGATGCCCGCTTTCACCACTCCTATTCAACATAGTATTGGAAGTCCTAGCCACAGCAATCAGACAGCAAAAAGAAATAAAAGGCATCCAAATTGGAAAAGAGGAAGTAAAACTGTCATTGTTTGCAGATGACATGATAGTGTACATAGAAAATCCTATAGACTCCACCCAAAAACTACTCAACTTAATAAATGAATTTGGCAAAACAGCAGGATACAAAGTCAATATTCAGAAATCAAAGGCATTTT
>VMDR010027402.1:0-13592 GCA_007922815.1 Macrotus californicus | reverse complement strand
GGATTCCATGTACACACAACTGAGAACCACTAATATGAAGTACACTGCATGGATAACTAAGACTTGTCTGAATTTTTTCACTATTATCAGAAAAAGAAAAAATGTGAACGTAGTTTTCTTGGGGGCAAAAAGGTATTTATATATATTTTAAGACTCTTCCATATCTCTTGAAGTAATGTGTCATGTCTATTATCTGTTATTGAAAAAAAAAGTATTTTAAAGTATGTATATAGAATTCACTTTCCTTTAAAATCTCACAAAAGATCTTCTGGATAAATAAGTGCCTTTCATAATATATTTTCCTAATCGTGCAATGACTTCAGTTAACTCTGGATTTTTCTCTCATGACTCATTTCATTTTCTGTTCTGTGACTTTATGAATACGTCCGTACAAAAGGAGTTAAAATTGCTTCGCTGTATAACATAACCAATCACTCCCACAAACTACCTTATAAAATAGCTCCTTGAAATAAGATTAGAAACAAATCCCTGCTTTCAAGGTTCAGAGTCAAAGAAAGCCATCAAGTGGTCCGCAGACTCACAGAGGTTCTCCCACCCCCAGCGCAGTCTCCCTTTGACTCCGCAGTCTCCCTTTGACTCCAGGACAGGCTTGCAGATTTCTGGCTATAAGCAGGCTGGTAAAGAGGAAATTATCTGGATTCAATGGCAATTTAAAACGTTCTAAGAATAGCATCTTGGTCTCCATTACTTTGTTAGATTTCAGTGTAGTCAAAATCAGAATTTCGAAGGAAATGAGATACAGATCTTGTAAGCTAGAATTTGGAGAATACAGAAGACTTGAAAAGATCACATAATTGTGTATTGAGGAACTTGTCTGGTTTATAAAACCTAGGGCTCATTCTATTGAGCATTTGCTCATCAAATTTATTCAACAAATATTAATTAAGCATGTACTATAGTTGGTAACACTATTCCAGGCAGTAGACAAGAGAAAAAACTCAGCTTTTTCTGGAAGTAACACACATTTTGTAATGTGAAATCCAGAATAACCCCAAGAGGCTAAGTCGCCTCTTGGTCCAGGAAAGATGATGTCATAAAGCAAAGCAAAGGCCCCTCTTTAGGAGAAACCTCATTGCTATCAAGGATGCTCTGAACTTGTACAGGCTCATCAGCAAGTGCTCAGCATTTAGGTGCTATATTTATTTTGGATTGTGATGGGGTAGGGTTTTTTGAGGAAATTTGTCTTGGATCCCAGCTGTTGGGATTAAATCCATAGAGGTAAGAGGAGTGAATTTCCCTCTTCCTTCTCTCTTTCTGATTGCAGAACATCATGTGAACTTGGCTGGGGGGCGGGGGGAGCTGGGGGAGACAGGATATGATGGGGGCTCAGCAAACTCAGCGGCTGCCTCCAATGCTTTTCTTGTCTGTTGGTCTGAAAACTGACTCAGATTACCACGGTTTGGGAATTGAAATCCTGACATGAACAATTAAATTCCGTATTTATATTCCTAGCAATTTCATCTTGTCATTTGTGGTTTTCTTCAAATTACAAAACAATTAAATGAAGAATTTGGCAAAGAAATTGAACCAGATGCAAGTTTCTTGTCTCCCCTCCTTTCCCCACCCCCTTTTAATGGCAGGAAAAAGAATGTAATTTAAGTCTTCCCAGCTCTTCAGCTGTGGAACAGCTGAACAGGCATCTTGAAGGAGAAAGTGTCTCTTTCACTAAAGAGTGTGATGTAGTGTTTTATCTGCAACGTTGAAGAGGAAAGCCCTTGAAGTCCAGAAATCCCAAAGAGAAATGAAGCGCACGCGTACTCCAACCACAGCACTCATTACCCTGACACTGCAATTCAGTAAACAAAAGGCACGGAGTGTCATTCTGCCCTAACATGCATGAGAGGTTCAGTGCAGACGCAATAAGGCTGAAAGTTTATTCTTAAACACAAATTGAGATATAATATCTGAACTGGTCTAATACACTACTGGTCTAATAAAGCTCTGAATTTTGATTTTCTCAAGCTGGATGATGCAGAAGAACAAATGCATTTTATATACCTCTCGCATTCTCTATATCCACTTTGTCAGAGAGGTAAAGAACTCATTTTTGATGGATTTAGATTTACCACCTGCATAAACTCATCACGCCTCTTTAAAGATCCTTTTGCTTGTAGCTCTAGCAAAGTACCTGAGAAACAGGCCTGGAACACTCTTGTAGAAATGTGGGGGATAAACTCCAGGCCATTTGGGAGCCGAGCGTCTCCGATCAGGGAACCGAGTGCAGACAATGTGCAAGACAATCTGTATCAACAAACCCAGAAAATGTGGCTGTACACTTCTAAAAGTTAAACCCGAAGTGTCACATTACATTTGATTCTGAAAGAGCAACAGAGCCTCAGCATAATGATTTCCTATGCTGAATTAGATGGAGAAAGAACTTTTCCATTTTTCCTGACCCGTAACTTAATATCAGGCAAAAAGGCTATTAGGTGGAGGAAATGCTATTTGCCTGAGTGGTTCCATTTTTGTCACCACCACCTTCCCCACCTCCAAACATACACACTGACTGAGAACAAAGAAAAGGAACCTTTCTGAATTTTGCTTCTACTTCGAAGGAAGAAGGAACGGTGGGGAGAGCAGAGTCCTCAGAATCAGACAAATGTGGGTTCTGCTAATGCTGGTTGTGAAGCTCACTAGACACGGGATCTAGGACAAGTTATTTTCTCCATACCAAATGGTTCTCATCTAAAGAAGAATGGAGAAACACCATCACCTACACATCAGGAGGCAATTGAGGGGAAGCTATGGAATACTCTAATGAAGCAGTTCTCAGCCAGCGGGCCTGAATGCCATGGTCGTTGATGTTCCAATTCCAGCTCGGCTCACGTCCCAGCCCCTCTGATGACTCGTTAGTGTGTGCTCCCTCTTTGTGTCCACAAGATTTAATGTCAGTACTCACATATTCCCTGGAATGTGAATTACTCTTTTTGTATTTATATTATGTTTTCCTTTCCTAGACTAAAGGACCCTTTTTTTCAAAGACATAATTTTTTCTTTACTACAAAAAAAAAAAATACATGCCCCAGATTAAATTTTTAGCAAGTTCACATAAGAAAGTAAATACAAATTACCCATGGCCTCACATCTAGAGAGTAACATTTCAGTGCACATTCTTCCAAGTTTTTTGTTTTGTTTTTTTGCTATATAGTTGACCCTTGAACAATGTGGGAGTTAGGGGTACCACCCCAACTCCCCCAGTCCAAAATCCATGTGTAACTTTTGACTCCTCCAAAAGTTAAGTTGTCTCTCAGTATTGGGGGATTGGTTCCTGAACTCCTGCAGATATCAAAATTCACAGATGCTCAAGTCCCCCGTATAAAATGATGTAGGTTAATACATACAGGCAGCCTTCCACAGCCATGGACTCCCAACCCTGGATCCAAACAGTACAGGTATTTATTGAAAAATCCACATATGTTCCATTGTGTAAGTCTACCACAGGTTTTTGATCCACTCTTTTACTGATGGGCACCTAGGTTGCTTCCAGCACTTGGCTATTGTAAATTGTGCTGCTATGAACACTGGGGTGCATAGGTTCTTTTGAATTGGTGTTTCAGGATTCTTAGGGTACAATCCAGCAGTGGAATTGAGGGGTCAAAAAACAGTTCCATTTTTCACTTTCTGAGAAAATTCCATACTGTTTTCCACAGTGGCTGTGGTACATTTACACAATGGAACATTATGCAGCAGAAAAGAAAAAAGGAGCTCCTACCCCTCATGACAGCATGGATGGAACTGGAGAGCATTATGCTAAGTGAAGTAAAGTAAGCCTGGTGGTAAAAGACAAATACCATATGATCTCACTTATAAATGGAACTTAATCAGCAAAACAAATAAGCAAGCAAAATATAAACAAAGACATTGAAATAAAGAACAAACTGACAGTGACCAGAGGGGAAGGGGAGGGGAGATAACAAGGGAAGAAGGGGAAGGGTCATCAAGGCACGTGTATAAAGGACCCATGGACAAAGCCAAAGGGGGCAGGATTGAGGGTGGGAGGTGGGGATGGGTGGGATAGGGGAAGTGGCGGGAAAATGGGGACAACTGTATTTGAACAACAATAACAAAAAAGAAAGGAAACACTGATACGTTAGGAAGAATATGAAAAACTACTTCTGAGAAAGGCAGTTCCAGACTTAGGGAGAAAAGGAGATATGAACAAATTATACTTCAAATAAAAAAAAAAAAGAGAGAGAAATCCACATATAAGTGGACCCACACAGTTCCAACCAGTGTTGAGGGTCGGCTGCCCCTGGCTGTAACATTGTGAAACGTTTTCTCACCTGCTTCCTCTCCACTCATACTGGGAACATTTTACATGTTATTAGAATGTTATGAAACTATTTCTAATGACTGTTAGTATATCACTATAAGGATCTAAGCTAATTTAATTAAACAATCCCATTCTATTGGACATTTAGGCTATTTCCCAAATTGTTGCTTTAATACACCAGAATTTTTAATGCAAGATTTTTAAGTGGAGGTTTATGTTTTTTATCTGCTTGAATGCCCTATTTGTCTAGCACATAACCAAGGGTTAAGACATGTTTGTTGAACGACTTCTGTGAATCTTAAAGACATACGTGTTTGGGATTCAAAAGTATGAATGAGAATGGACCTCAGAGACTGGGGCATATCAGCGGCTCGATGCAGAGGGCAGACATGGTGGGCCCCACCCATGTACACACCTGAGGGTCATGCGTTGTTGTAAAGACCACCACGCCTCTACCCTTCTCTCTCCACCTTCCTCATCTCAGACTTCCAGAATCCAGGACCACCCTACCTTCTCAGTAGCTGATCTTTGGCTCTGTGTGTGTGTTTACATTTTTGATTGAAGTGAAATATACATATGACAAATACACATGTGAGTGTCGCTCAATCACATTTCATAAAGTGAACACACCTGTGTAACCAGGACTGCGATCAAGAGGTGGAACATTTCCAGACCCCAGGAGCATTGTGCCTTATCACTCCCTTCTAATCAACTACACCCAAGTGTCCACAACCACTACTTAACCTCTAACAACATACACCTGTTTTGTCTGATTCTGTACTTTCTGTAAGTGGAATTGTACAAAGATGCATTTGTGGTGTTGTCTGTAGTTCTGAATTGCTCATCTCACAGTCTACCTATTGTTCCATTGCATGACTTCAAAGTGGTTTTTCAACCTCTATGTTTTTTAACAACAGAAACTTTCCTGCCATGAACTCTCACGTGAGGCTCCAGCATCTGAAACACCACACAGGAGAGAAACTGCCAGGAGAAGCAGGGCTGGCAGGCCTAGGTCACCGCCTACTCCTTCCCTTCGTACGCTCCCTGCTCTAGTACACACCCGGTGCTGTGATTATGACTGATTGTTATTTCTGCTTTGTACTTTTCTCTAAGTTCCAAATAAAGTTGTGTATGTTATAGTTGTGTATGTTAAAGTTGTGTGTGCTGGTGCACCTCCATTATCAGCTTTATCACATGAATAGGCAATCAGTTAAATGCTACTATGTACAAGTCTTTCAAAATCATGTATGAGGAGGGACCCAAAAAATGAGATTTATAAACAATGGTGTATTTATTCTCATAGGTTTCAACTTCAGTCACCTTCAAAGTACTCTCCATTCAATGCAATACACCTATCAAGACATTTTTTTTCCACTGCTCAAAATGGTTTTTGAACTTGATTTTGAAGCCTTTTAGTGCTTCTGCTATTTTTGTTTCATCTCTTTCACACAGGCAAAATGTTTCCCTTTGAGAACTTTTTTCATCTGGGGAAACAAAAAAAGTTGCTCAGGGTGAGATCAGGTGAATAGGGAGGGTGGGGCACGGGGGTCATGCCGTTGTTTGGTCAAAAACGGCTGAACACTTAGCACAGTGTGGGCAGGTGCACTCATAAATCACCCATCATGAAATAGACAAACACATTGAAAGAGTCTTCAAAAAAATTCACTGAAGCCAGAGATGAACTTCCAGACAAGATGGTGTAGGTAGACACACTGTGCCTCCTCACACAACCAAAAGAAGGAAAACAACCAATTTAAAAACAAAAAACAACCAGAACTGACAGAAAATCGAACTGTATGGAAGTCCAACAGCCAAGGAGTTAAAGAAGAAACTTTCATCCAGACCGGTAGGAGGGGTGGAGACGGGCAGCCGGGTGGAGAGGACTCGTGGCAAGGCGGCGGCTGGTGGACTGTGTGGAGTGGCAGATTGTGGACTGGGTGGTCCCACACCCACGTGCAGATAGATCAGGGAGAACAACTGGGGAGTGAGACAGACCTCGCAACCCAGGGTTCCAGCACAGAAAAATAAAGCCTCAAACCTCTGACTGAAAACACCTGTGGGGGTTGAGGCAGCAGGAGAAACTCCCAGCCTCACAGGAGAGTTTGTTGGAGAGACCCACAAGGTCCTAGAATGTATACAAGCCCACTCACCAGAAGGGCCCAATTTGCTTGTGGGTAGTGGGGGAAGTGACTGAAAACTGGCATAGAGCTGAGTAAGTGGCATTATTCTCTCTTGGACCCCTCCCCCACATACAGCATCACAATGAAGTGATGTGGTTGTCTCTCCCTGGTGAACACCTAAGGCTCCGCCCCTTACTGCATAACAGGCACACCGAGACAAAAAAAAAAAAAAGGCCCAAATGAAAGAACAGATCAAAGTTCCAGAAAAAATACATCTAAGCAACGAAGAGATAGCCAGCCTATCAGATGTACAGTTCAAAACACCGATAATGAGGATGCTCACAGAAATGGTTGAGTGTGGCTGCAAATTAGATGAACAAATGAAGGTTATGCTAAATGAAATAAAGGAAAATGTACAGGGAACCAACAGTTATGAGAAGGAAACCGGGACTCAAATCAATGGTGTGGACCAGAAGAAAAAAAGAAACATTCAACCAGAACACAATGAAGAAACAAGAATTCAAGAAAATAATGAGAGGCTTAGGAACCTCCAGAATGTCTTTAACATTCCAACATCCAAATCATAGGGGTACCAGAAGGAGAAGAGGAAGAGAAAGAAATTGAAAATTTATTTGAAGACATAATGAAGGAAAACTTCCCCAATCTGGCAAAGGAAACAGACTTCCAGGGAGTCCAGGAAGCTCAGAGAGTCCCAAAGAAGTTGGACCCAAGGAGGAATATACCAAGGCACATCATAATTATATTACGCAAGATTATAGATAAAGAGAGAATCTTAAAAGAAGCAAGAGAAAAGGAAACAGTAATCTACAAAGGAGTGCCCATAAGACTGTCAGCTGATTTCTCAAAAGAAATCTTGCAGGCAAGAAGGGGTTGGAAAGAAGTATTCCAAGTCATGAAAGGCAAGGACCTACATCCAAGATTACTCTATCCAGCAAAGCTATCATTTAGAATTGGAGGGCAGATAAAGTGCTTCCCAGATAAGGTCAAGTTCAAGGAGTTCATCATCAGTGAGTCCTCATTATATGAAATGTTAAAGGGATTTACCTAAGAAAAAAGATGATCAAAACTATGAACAGTTAAATGACAACAAACTCACAACTATCAACACCTGAACCTTAAAAAAATGACAAAAAACAAAAAAACTAGGCAAACTAGAACAGGAACAGAATCACAGAAATGGAGATCACATGGAGAGTTATCAGCAGGGACCGGGAGTAGGGAGAATGGGGGAAAAGATACAGGGAATAAGAAGCATAAATAGTAGGTAGAAGATAGACAGGGGTAGGTTAAGAAGAGTATAGGAAATGTAGAAGCCAAAAGAACTTATATATATGACCCACAGACATGAACTAAAGAGGGGGAATGCGGGTGGGAGGGGGTGTGCAGGGTGGAAGTGAATAAAGTGGGGAAAATGGGACAACTGTAATAGCATAATCAATAAAATATATTAAAAAAAATTCACTGAAGCCGAACACAGCCTCTCACAACAATGCCAGCTGGTACCACTGGTATGGATAGGTTCCTAGAACACTCACCTAGTGGGGGAAGCCTATACTAAAAGAAGTCTGCCCTCCAGAAGATAATTCCATTTTTTAGGATCCCCTCTCATATTTCTCACTTCAGCCCGTCAAGTCATGATGGCTGTGACAAAACCAGACCTGTATCCGGGACTGGAAAAAGTCTAGGGTGAAATGTTTACGGGGAGGAGACGCCAGCTAAGATGTCAATTATGCTGGTCCTGAGTGTCTATGGGCCAGTGATGAGATGCCTCCTGAAAAGGGGAAAGAGAGCATCCGAAGACAATCATGGTCGACAGCCCGTTCCACCTGGCATCTGCCCTTGCAGAAAGAGTTCTTTCACTGGGAGACGAGGAAAATAACCAAAGTGCAGGGACTGTCATCCCTCATAACCAAGTCAGCATTCACAATGGTCAAACTGGATGTGTTTTTCTCGGCATGGCCAAGCTAAACTTTTGTCATTCACTGAGCAGACATCCACCAAATTAGAAACATTGGGACAGGCAATTTCTCTGATGTTTTGGTTTCAACAGGACTGATCTATAATTATTTCTCCAAACAAAAAGAAAGTGTTTGACAGAGACATTTAAAGACCTAAAACAACTTTCTTATAGGAAACACATGCTGCTTCTTCAAATTAAAACACACCACTATGCTAATAGGAGAACTCTCAACAAGCGGAATTTGCTAGGGATTTGTTGTGGGGCGGGGTGGGGGGGGGGACGGCGGGGGCGACCAGAAGGTAAGAGACAAACGACTTTTGTTAGCTGTCCTGAACAGATGCCAGGAGAGAGAGGTTCAACTCATGTGTCCTTAAAATGACCCTGTTATGCACACTGGGGAAGTATCTTTGTGTTTTTCATGGGACTGCATGAAGTTGAGCTTTAGAAAACACATTGAGAATGAGTTTCTGGTTTGTATTAGTGACTTCTCACCTAGGGCCTATATTGGATTATACAGCTCTTTGGGCTTGAAGGCAAATAGATTTGTATACAGGTGGAGTAAGTCTTTTGTAACTCCAGTGGTACCCCTTGAAGGAAGAACATCAATGCCAGCCCTTTCTCAAAAGGCACTTTGTCTTCTCTCTCATTTTCTTGCCATCTTCAAAACCCTCCAAAATCTCACCAATAAAGGGGGGAGGGGAACCAAGTTCACATGAACACACAATGTACTGGAGAGATACATGGATTTAGAAATGGGGCATTTATAAAGCACAGTAGGAGACAGGAGACTTTTACAATTAAACACTTTGAGTGACTAGCAGCACTAAGCTTGATAAACACGATGCATTTAGTAAACTCTAAATTACTGTCCACTGAAGGGGCAGTTTCATTTACGTGAGAGTGAGTAGTCAGGAACACAAAGCGGAAAGTGGAGGGAGGAAAGCTTTGCCAAAGTCACGTTTCCTTGATTTATTTTTTAATAAAAATTAGGAGGAATACTGCCAAAATGTTTTCTCATCTATCATTAACTCATACATCTCCTATCATCACCATTAGTCTTAGAAATCTCCCTCCAAGTCTTGTTTGGCTCTATCCAAGCTCCTTCTGCTCCAGCGCTGGTCATGGCAAAAATCCCCGGAATCCTCAGGGACCCACAACTCTTTGTTTGGTTTAGTTGGGTTTTAATGTGTGTTTTTCTTTATTAAAGGGAACATTCCCTGCCTTGCTTGTCCCTCCTATAGCTTTCTATTTGTTCACAGCAAATGTCCAGGTTCCATTTCTACAAGTGTCTTCCCCGTATCACTCACACTTTTCCACGTAGCACATTATGGCCCCACCTTAAAATGTGAACACTCTCAGGAAGGAATGTCACCTTAACCTCGTATCAATTATCACTGCCTCAGTGTGAATCAGGTTATCTGCCTAATTCTAGAAAAACTCATCAGTCCTTCCTCTGACCGTTGTCATACATTCCAGTTTTTCTAAGCATTTTCTAATTTATGCTTTTCAAAAGGATGATTCATTAAACTTTTACCTACTTACCATATTATTTGTATACATTTGTAACATTTTACATAAACCGAGAGGTTGACCCACGACTCCCCCCCAAAAAAAAATTCTGTGTCAATGTGTGGGTTTTGCATTTTCATCCTGAAAGTATAGTACAGGCCTGGGAGTGTGCAGGCTTTCAAATCACTGGGCTGTGTCGTAGTGGTTTGCATGCATGGCCCCCCTCAACCAGCAAGAGCAAAAGCCATAGCTGGTGCTCAGTAAATGTTTACTCCTTGGTCAGTGAAGAACAGGATTCTAAGTGAGCCACTAAGTGTGTGTTTAAGGAATAAAAGAACCCAACAGCATGTGTGCTGGTCTTGGTAGATATGATCAGACCCAGAGAATTACCAGGGAGAAAAGGCTCCTGATCAATCACTGAGAGCGGGAGGCTCCGAAAACTGGTTCTCAGCTGGGAGCCTCGTTGCCCCTGTGGAACCTTTGGTGGTGCCTGGAGACATTTTACTGTTTCCACCGCAGAGGGGGTGCTACTGGCATCTAGTCAGTAGAGCTCAGGGGTGCTCCTAACCATCCTACAATACACAGGACCACTCCCACGGCAAAGCATCATCTGCCCCACGCTATCAATAGTGTGGGGGGTTGAGGGACCATCCTGTGAAGTACAAAGGGAGGGCGCTGGCTAGGAGGGGCTGGGTGCAGCGGAGAGAAAAAAGGAGTAAGATAGCATGTACTGGGTATCTGGCGCTCTGGGGTAGGTGTTTGCATAGATTGTTCCCTTGTGAATCTGGCAAAAATTCCTTGAGGTAGAAGTTATTATACCATTTTATAGATGAAGAAACTGAGGTTAAGCAATTACTCAAGATCACAGAACAATCAGGGAGTAGAGCTAGGGCTGGCATTTGAACCAGGGTCTCTTAATCTTTTAACCACCCCCACAAACCCTCTCTGCTGCAGTCATTAGATTCTTATTTCCAATTAACAAGATTAAAGACGGCACGTGACACGTGACAGCGTAACAAAACGCAGTAAGAGGAAAAAATAAAAACATAAGAAAAGAAAGACCAAATTATAAAGTGCCAGAAGTAAAAAACGCACATTGATACACAGTGATTAAAGTTGGCCTTCAAAATCTGCTTTGGCTTTCCAAGTGGGCAAAGCAAAAAGGGAACTGCAATCAGCTGCACCACGTGCATCGGCCGTAGATGGAAAGCCCACCAGTCCTACAAAACTAAACCGACTCTTAGAGGATGCAGCAATCACACTGCTTGGGATTCATCCAAAGGGGCTGAAAACTTATGTCTATCCAAACACCTGCACGTACTTATTAACATCAGCTTTACTCTTAATTGCCAAAACGTGGAAGTGACCAAGATGTCCAAGAGGGGGGTGAGGGGATGAATAAAGTGTGGTGCATTCAGCACCAAAGAAATAAAAGTTATCGCGCCATGAAAAGACAGAGGAAATTTAAGTATGTATTACCAAGTGAAAGAAGCTAATGTGAAGAGGTTACACACTGTGTGGCCTTATGGAGAAACCAGAACAGTGGAGACAGTAGGAAGATCAGTGGTCCTCTGGTGATTGGGGTGGGGGATGGGAGGAACTGATGGAGAACAGAAGATTTTTAGGGCAGTGAAACTCTGCATCATAATATAACGGTGGGTACATGTCATTGCACTTTTGTCCAAACTGGTAGAATACACACCACCAAGCGTGAACCTAACGTAGGCTTGGGCTCTGAACCATAATGATTGGTCAATGCAGAACTGTCCAGGGCACCACTCTGGTGAGGGGTAAAGGTCGGGGGGGGGGGGCGCTGTGCATGTGTGGGGACAGTAGTTAGCATTGGAAATCTCTGTACCTTCCTCTCAGTTTTGCTGTGAACCTGAAGTTTTTCTAAAAAATATAGTCTATTTAAAAATAAAAACAAAACCACCTCCCTAAAGAACACAAAATAAAACATAAAACCAACCAAATCCCAGCAGTTACTCAGAAGTAGTTAGTGGTTCCCAGCTCCGAGGACTGAGAAATCTCTGTCTTTAGCAGGCTACTACTTGTCTGCTCCAGAATATCGCTATAATAAATAAAATGGTGAGTTTTCCTTGGCCATCTTTCTCAGCATCCCCTACCGCAAGGCTCCAAAACAATTTGTTAGAAGTGATGGATTACACCTGGGCCAAAAGAGAAGCATCTGAGAGCGTAAGCCTCCCACGGCCTGCCTGAGTTTAGGTCTCCAGGTGTGAAGGGTGGGTAAGTCAGTCCTCGTGGACCCCTCATGTTCCCTGTTTAGAACTCTGTTTCCACACATGAAAAATGGGAGTGTTAATGGTGTGACCCTTGTTAAGCAATGGCTTACAATTTCTGAATTCATTCAGCAATTATTAATTGGATGTTACTCAGTGTCAGCCACTGCCTGGGGCCAGCCCCTACGTTCCAGAGGTGAACACGACAGATACGATCCCTGATGTCACAGTACAGCTTGGTGTGGAGGAAGAGATTTCACCCGAACACAGACAACACCCAATCACCCGTCCAACAGGCATTTACCAAGAACCCACAGTGGGTCCGGCACTGTTATGCAGTGGGTGTGCCTATTGGTTTGCTGTTGCTTTAAAATTGGTTACTGTAAACAATTTTCTCCTTTTGGATTCTCGTACTGAGGGCGGCTGAGTGAAATGGCTACGTGACAGATGGAACAGATTCAGACGAGTTTATACTTCAGGGCTGCTCTTGGAAAGGTCTTGCACTTGTTCTCGAGGGGGTGCCACTCACACTGCAGTCTAAGGGAGTGACACCCTGAAGGTGAGCACCCACCCTGCACTGCTGGGCTCCCTGGCACTTGGGGCCATCTAGCCACCCGTTAAACTCTAGGTTGCAAAAAGCATTCTGGTGGACCCTGAGAAAACCAAGCCTCTCCAATACGGGGTCAGATAAACATGAACTTCAAAGTCATGGCATCCCCTTGAATGTGCATTGTTGGACTTATCAATCCCACAGACGCAATTTGCTCAGTCAGCACTGGAACATCCACTGCCATTCAGTCCTGGCAGAAGGTTGTCTTTCCTCCCTGATCCCTGGGACATGATAGAGACTCATTTCCCTTCTGAATGGAAACTCTACCAAGAGCAAAGGAGAAGAGAGTATGTTTTGTCACCTCTGAGCCCAAACCATTACATTTCTCTAGAAGCCGCCATCTTTCGACAGGACATTGGTGGGTGCAGGGCACCGCATGGTATTTGTTTTAGCCGGCGTGCTTTGTCCATTCCACCCCAGATTCGATTCATTCTTCTCCATAAATCTCACCAGATTGAATTTGATTTTTTTCCTATGAAATGACATTTGGCTGCACCAACAATCGCAATTGTATTTAAGGACACAGTTGAGAATACCAGCATCTCAGGGATATAAGCCCAGCCCGGATGAGAAACATCAGAAGCCTTCAAACTTCCTACACTTTTCCCCCAATGAGTTCAAAAGGTCTAATTCTTTCCAACTTAGTCTTGTCTATTCCCAGATCTTAGCTGGGAAAGGAGCATGCAAGAGTTTATTTTAAATTATATTTGGCTTTAAAGATCCACTGTGTTTTCAATTCTGAGAATGAAGAAAAGTGTAGTTATCTGAAAAGACAGAAAAGGCTGTGCTCTCTAAATCATGCTATAATCTGTAGTTGTTTTGTTACTATTACTTCTAA
>VMDR010027401.1:0-13591 GCA_007922815.1 Macrotus californicus | reverse complement strand
CAATATAATTTTTTTTAGTACAATAAGGGATTGATAAATGGGTCCCATAATTATTAATATAAAAATAAACCCAAGAAACCACATTAAGTTGTGAATATTAAATATAAACAGCTTTATGTATGTCAATTATACCTCAATAAAGGGGTTTAAAAAAATAAACCCATGAAACTGTTTTAAAAATACTTTCCAAAAAAACCTAATAATTATAAATATGTTTAATGTCACTAAATGTTTAGCACAAACTAAAAATCATACTCACCCTTAGAATTTAAAACATATATCATAGATATGAAATTTGCCAGACAGCAGTATGGTCAAATGTTAGTTTTGACCCCTCTGACTTCCTGTAGTTATCAGTTGTATATTCATCACATGATGCTACCCCTAATCCATTTTTGTACTAAAAAAAATTATATTGAAGTCCATTATATTTATGTTTTCTTTATTGCAAAAAATATCCACAAAATGATGGGAGCCTTTCTTTTTCAGTTACAAAGTCCCTGAAGAATTCTTTTATTTCTTTAAATGCCCTGGTTGAATTAAGAAAGTTAAACTTTTCTTGTATAAGAACATCCATTTATATGCATGCCACTGAATACTGATCAGGTTAGGATTATTAATTTTCTTATGTATTTATGCTTTTCCATAACTTTGTGTTTCTTACAAGTTGTGAAACACAACTTATGATATGTGTGTTGTGTATAGCACATTAATTAATATATTGTATATTGCCTATGTCTATCTATAACATATATGTATAATTATATCTATATGTGTATGTAGTTATATAATAACAATTATTACAATAACATCAACTGACTCATTTTCAAGAAAATTTCAGTGTCCCAGGGTCTTCCTCAAAAGGAGGGAGGTTTTTAATATAAATTATAAAGCTGGACATTCTTGAAATGGCCATACCTTTAACCAATGACCCTGCTGATTTTGTTAAATACAAAGGGAAATTTTAAGAATTGCTCATAAAAACCTTCCCATTCTTCCTTCCATTTCACTTTCTTACAGAAATTGGCATTTATGACGATGACAAAATTTATTCACTCACAGAATATTGTTTATTGTTTCATATGGGAAAAGTCTTTAAAAAGGTAACAACTAGGAAGATATTACAACTTCTCTCTAATTATTAAAGTAATCTAAAACTGAAGCAAGTATTGTGCTTCAGTCAAACCCCACCCCTAAAATATAGTGGCTAAAGACAATAATGATTTGTTATGTGTCATATTTCTGGAGGCTGGCGGCACTAGAAAATCTGAAATGGCCTCTGTCGCGTATGTGGTGATGGGGTGCCAGGTGGAGCATTCCCATTCTCCTCTGCGCTGGCTTCCTTACACGGGGGTTCCAGGACAGTGACCAAAGGGAATGAGGATGTAAACTGCAAGGCCTCTGAAGCCTAATTTCCAGAGATTACACTATGTCACCACCAACACGTTCTATTTCTCCACGCAAAAGTCGATTTAAGGAGGTGGAGAAGGAGATTCCACTTCATTATTGGGGGGAGTGGCAATGCCACATTGCCAAGGGAGGTACACATTGGGATGGGAAGAATTTGTAGCCACTCAATAATCCAACTCACGCCGAGTCTTCTTTTTCTTTATCTTTCCATTATTTTTCCAACACAACCATGTGACAGCATGATAAAACATCGTTTGCAGCTGTCTCACTTTAACAACCTAAACACAAAAGGAAAATTCTGCAAAAATATTTGTGGCCTTCATCAATTTTTCCAAGGCCCTTTCTTAATCTTCTGATATTCAAATCATTACCTTCTGAAGTATGAGATAAATTTGCATTTAACCTGCTAAGTACACCTCATGTTGACATACCCAACAATGAACTAAACCACAAACGACCTAACACAGGGAGCAAGGGGACAGCCTATGCTAGTGTTAAGTGGAAATGATAGTTGAGAAGTGCCTGGTTTTATAAAAGTTTATTAATAACTGTTTTGCTACTAAGAGTTCTGCATCCCTACAAAGTCTTATAATTGCAGACCGCACTTATATCTAGTTAGTAAGGACCCTCTCTCATCCAAATTACTCTTTTTAACTCCTTATTTTGCATTAAACATTGCACTAGCTCTAGATACAAGTAAACAGCCATCCTATGCATTTTCAAACACAGGGTGTTTCGTACAGAATTGTGTTACACGGGTATTGGAAGAGCTGTAGGAACAGAAGGAAAGGTTACCCAGAGATTAATAACTGCAGGAAAACACTGCCACTCCTGAGCTGGAGACACAGAGGTATAAATAATGTTTCCCAGAGCACTATGCCGCAGGATCCACAGCTGGTGCTGGGCCACCCAAGCACCATGCAGAAGCCTCCCTACCCTCTTCTGCAGCCACCCCCACCTCCCTGCTCTCTCAGCCAGAAAGTCCAAGAAATGAGTAGCTAGCTTCTTCCCATTTTTACCTCTCAGTAGCTGAACCCAACAGGAACGAGACATTATAGTGTAACCACAGAACCAGCACACACTGGTCCTATCTTGTTTCTAAGAAGACTCAGAACCCAAGTTTACAAATGAGTAACACTTGCGAAACACTTATGAATCCTTAACTGCTACCCCTTAGAAACCTCACCCCAAACTGTGAATCAGGGAGACAGATTTGAGCTTTGCCTCCTCTCTCCTTGGTGGTCCACCCCACAATAAAACCTTTCTTGTCTCTCAAAACCTGGTGCCATAGCATTGGCTTCCATGCACATCGAGCAGCGTGCCCTTGCTCAGTAGCAGCTGGAGTCTGGGAAATGTAGCCCGCAGGTTCCCAGCCTGCTGCAACACAGGGAAGAACACTGAGAGGTCAGGGTGGGGCTCAGACCACAGTGGCAAACGACCCAGCACAGGCAGACCTAGTGCCTGCCTCCACGGGGTCACAGTGCAATGGTGGCCATGTGTGTCAGAGACCTGAAAGCAAGTTCTGTTGTAATGAGCACTGCGATGAGATGAAAATGAGGCAGACGGAGACTAACAGCAGCAAGGAAGCGTAACACATTGGGTGATCAGAGGAGATAAAATATAAACAGAAATTTGAACGACAGAGAGGAGTCTAAGTCACCATCTGGGTAGGAGAATGGATTTCCAGGTAGAGCAAGTGATGGGTTTGGGGTTTTGTTTGTTTGTTTTGTTTTTAGGGCAGCCTAAGATGTAAATTTGAAAGACAGTTGCTTCTTGGATTGAATAGCAATCAAAGAGCTTAATTTTTATTAGTAGAAGTAAGAAATACATTGACAAGAAATTGAAGTGAGATTTGTGTTTCCTCAAAAGTAGCACCTCTTTTCAAATACAACAACAAAGCATTTTAAAACATTTCCAAGGAAAACTAAAGCCATTTCCCACGTTGTCATGCCAATTTTATTTCTTTATACTCTAAGAGATCACTGATTTACTCCTCTGTCCTCACTAACTTTTAAGAAAGTTTATCTGAAGCAACAAAGGAACTGGCTCAGCGGGGAGCAGCCGCTAAGCTCCCAGAGATAGCATTTTAGAAAAGCGTCGTCCACGCAGCAGAGCGACCTCTCAGGTGAGGAATGCACTGCGACACTTCATTCACCTTTTCTCGGGGTGCTTCTAAAAGCATTATTCTGCCCAACCTGACAGAAATCGCTCAGGCCACTGGATCAGGGCTAGAAACCACCATGGGATTTAGATACCGGGAGGATGACCTTGAGTCCAGTCTTGGCTATGAACACCGTAACCTTGGAAACTTTATCTGTAAAATAAGAAGGTCTGAATGGATGATCTCAAATGCTGCTTTCAGCTCTGATAAGGCAAAACGTTAGGAAACTGCTTTAAAAGGTGTTTCAGTCAAGCAAAATGTGCGAGAAAAGGCATTACCAAATATGCTTCCGGTGTATTGGAAATATTTAAGAGGTTAGTGCTGTCCTCTGCATTTTTATCTATTTCATTATTTTCAAATGAGGCTGAAAAAATACTGGGGGAGACAAACTATGTATAAATTAGACTTAGGGTCTTAGAGAACGGTACTGCCAAAGAGTGGCCAGAAATGCACATCTTCGATAGTGTTAGGACTTCCGTGCAAAGCTACGTTAAAGAACTACTCTTCTCTATTCCCCTGTTTTCTGTGGCAAGTGGGTATGGTGGAAAGGCACAGGGTTTAAGTCACCCTGACTGAATTCAGTATCTGTGCCATTGTATCTGTGTGATGTTAGATAAATGTGAGACTAAAAATAAAGGGCCACGTGAGAGGCAGCACGCATCTATTTGAGATTCTAAAAAGAGCTATTTGGGAAGCATGGACTGAGGCAGAAGCCCAAACAGTGTGCCAATTATGAGGTGAAAGCAAATAGTATTTATGAGAAAGGGAAAGGGAATGATTACATGGATAAAAGGAAAAAATTGTGCCATAGGTGCCAGCACACTAACAGTGATGCCGATTCTAAAGAATATCTTTAATTTCCAGTCTGGTAGTCATAGTATCTGCTGTCTTGTTGCCCTTGCTAACAGCTGTTTAGGACACAGCACTGCTCCTGGCCCAGCCCAAAGGCTCTCTGCCCAGTTTGAACATTTCAAGGGGCAAGCAAGACACACGTGGCAGCTCCTCTGGGATGACAGCTACCACTCCATTTAGAGTGCCTCCATTTATGTCATTCTGTACACAAAAAAATTAACTTCTCCAAGCTCTAATTTCATTTTTATCAGCTATATGAAATGGGATTAATCATAATCTTTGGCTTATAGTTCCTTATCACCACGAGCTCGAACATGACACTCTAATTTAATTTGTATTTTTAGTCTATTTCATAATTTTGAAAAACAATAATGAATATAAGATCATTAGGATAAGGAGTAGCCATGAACTAGCCCTAGTTTTACTTGTTTCTGATCATATGATAAAAGGCATGCTGCATGTCATCTTGCTTTTTGTTTTTCATTCAGTGGGATGTTCCTAAGAATAATCTATGGCTTCCTGTTGCCTCCGGATAGTGTAGTTCATTCATTTTCATTGCTACCTATTGTGCAAATAAACTATAATTTGTTAACGATTAATTAGGTCATCTCTGGATTTTTTTGAATTACAAACACTGCTGCTATGAATATCTTCTTTATGTCTCCTGGTGCAAAGTATAAAATTTTTACTAGATATATATAACTAGGGATGAAATTTCTGGGTGAATAAGTGTTCAAATTCATAAACTAATGTAAAATTAGCTTCAATCGGCAACTTGAATCGCTGTCTGTAATGCACAATGAATTCCACTGACCCACACCCTCTCACACAGTGGGTCTTTTTCTAGATTTCTACCAGTTGAAGGACCACAACATAGTAGGTCATTCTGCGTGTTTCTGATTATAGTGAATTTAAATTTTTCTCTGAATCTTTATTTATTGGACATATACAAGTTTCCTTGTTGAGGAAATGCATGTTCATGTTTCTCTCCATAATTTTAGTGCCACCATCTGCGACTTTCTGTCCTACATTGCTGTCAGTTTATAGACTCCTGCACCAGTGGCACACTCTATTAATCAGCACGGTTTTAAAGGTCTTCATCTCCAAATGGGAAAACTTTCCCCTCATTAGCCATGTTCTTGGTTCAGACATGCCTTGTCTTTTAGGACCACTGAACTCCATATACACTTTAGAACCAGCTTGTCAAATTTTATGGAAAACTCTTCTAGATTTTTATTGGAGAAGTCTCAGGTCTATAAATCAATTTAGAAAAAACAGACATCCTCAGAAAATGTGTTTCCATCATGAGCATGGGATACATATCCATTTATTAAAGTTTTGCTTAATGTATGTCAGCAAAGTTTTAGAACCATCCAGGCACAGGGCTTGCAAAACTTTTGTTCGATTTATCCTCAGATCCACTATAACTTTAGCTCTAAATTACATATTTTAAACATACACATACACGTCTTCTAATCGTTGATGGTGCATTAACAACTCTTCACCCATGTGTACTGATCCTGTATCCAACCTCGTGGCTAAACTTCTCATATGAACCATTACTTCTTGTCTCTGAAACACCAAGACACACAGCTGTTACCCAGCTCCAGGAGGGAAAAGTACTGACAACATACATTGTAACAAGTGTGTCTCAATGTTACTTCTCATCACTTCCTTTGTTAGGAAGACAGTAAATAAAAGAGAGGGACAAAGAGAAGATGATGAGAGAGAATGAACTGTAATGTTATTTTGGTTCGAGTTTTTGGTACAGTTGTGCATAGTTAGTTGCATAATGATTGTGCTCTTTGGGTTGGTGAAATACAAAGTAAATAACTGCATAACATTTATTTTAAAGCCAGGGAAAACAAAGGGCATGTTCAAGAACCACAGTCATATTATAATTTCCTCCTTGTTAAATACGTGATATGCAGAAATAACATAAGATTGTTTGAATTTAACTTTTATTCAGGAAAAAAACAATGTGTTATTTTATACTATGACTACATCTATATTATATATATTAAAAACTAAATTTCTTGAGACATCTTAAGCCTGTAAGATTTAACACCTCCCTCCCTCCCACTCTCCCCCCTCCCATTTTTCCCTTGTTTCCTTCCTTTCTTATTTGCTCCCTCATTCCTTTCCTCCCTCCCTCCTCCTTCTTCTCATCCTCTTATCTAGGGTGAATTTAAGACTCTTTGAACCCTCAATTAAACTCGAGGAATAATGTGTACATGGCTTTAGACATTGGCATGGAACACTAACTAGTTATTCATTTTGACTGTGGGTGTTAAAATAGTAATTTAGGATGATATTACTTGGATAAGTGTGTTTACCTTTCACCTGCTCATATGTGTAAGTGTTACATATTCAAACTTATTTTCAAATTTTATTTATTGATTTTTTTTGAGAGAGAGGGAGGGAGGGAAGGAGAGACAGACTGACATCAGTTTGTTGTTCCACTTGTTTATACATCCCTTCACTGCTTCCTGTATGTGCCGTGACTGGAGATGGAACCCACAACCTTGGCGTATCAGGACAATGCTCTAACCAACTGAGCTACCTGGCCAGGGCCTGAACACTTAATATCAGCTTGTGCTGCCCTGGCTGGTGTAGCTCAGTGGATTGAGCACGGGCCTGCGAATCAAAGGGCCGCTGGTTCGATCCCATCAGGGCACATGCCTGGGTTGCAGGCTATGTCCCCAGTGGGGTGCACACAAGAGGCAACCACACATGGATGTTTCTCTCCTTCTTTCTCCTTCCCTTCCCCTCTCTCTAAAAATAAATTTAAAAATCTTTAAATAAAAAAATATATATCGACTTGTGCTTCATCTCACACTCTAATATTAAGAAAGGGATTTAGAGGTTCAAATGTTGTTTATATTATTAAGATCCAGCATCCTGAAATAGTCCTTACGACTCACTGTGTCTGTAAGTTGAACATTTAGGAAACTTTTTCGGCGTGCGTGCGTGAAGACTGTACTCAGTGCTCTCTCAGCTGTGGAAGGGCACCTACAATAAAGGGCTTAAGCGGCCTCTCGTTTGGATAGCTCTGCTGCAGTAGACTTAGAATGACTCCTATATTTGAAATTATTCCTACATATGCATGAAAGGTAAATCTTCATATCAAAGAAGCTTACTTCATTGTTTATGGGTTGTAAATGGTCAAATGAGGTAACTGAAAGGTGAGCCAGTGAAAATTTCAACTTACGAAATTTATTTTTCACAAGTTGACTTTTTCCTATCACCATCCATTTTCAATATCTGTCTACAAACGAGAATTATTTCTTGGAGGCAAATAATAATAATTCTTAGTAAATTAAGCCCCACAAAAAAAATAAAATAAAAAGTGTATTGTTTATAGAAGTGAAATTCTATCAGATTCCATTTAACAAAAATAATTCTACCATTTGAAAAATGTGTGAAATAGGAAACCACATTTGTATCTAAATGTTGTCTTTCCTTCTACTGCTAAATATTTATTCCAAGTATCAGAGTTAATGATTTTTAAGAATCCATGTCTATGTACAATCAATAAAGGACAACGCTTTCCTATGGATAAACAACTATTTTTAAAAACCTAATACAAAGTTCTGGTACCACACACAACTTCAATTCATCTTTTCTCTCCTCCGTCACCTTCTCTTGGATTATTAAAATGTAAACAATCATATTGCTTATGGTCAGTAAATCAAAGAACATAGGCAAGAAGGAAAGTCGTGACATGATGGCTTTATCATTTTAAAAGATATTTTATATTTTAAAGAAACACCATGAATTATGCCACATTCCATCCACACAGGAAGTACCAGTTGAAAGTACTGCTGATTTAGAAAATACCATTGGGTGCAGAGGCTGCTGACCTAACAACCACAATTTTCAAATGCATGAAAGTAAAGCTTGCTACCACAGACAAAACGAAGTACCAAGATTTAAGTTCTCATACCGGCAGGATTAAATTCGTTACCTTATTCCCTACATGAACAGCAACAACAAAAATAGAGCATTTGATGCCCCTTCCCCATCTCCTCAAGAGAGACATTTTTTGTGACTAACTGTACCTGGTAGCCAGTTTAATTTGGATAAACTTTAAAGGAAAGAACCTGAGAAGAGCCCATATTGCCTTTCATATAATTATCTTTACATATTAGTTCAATAAATATGTGCTATTTCAAGGTTTATTAATCAAGATTATCGTCTTAAAGGTAATTCCAGTATAGGTTAGAGTCTCTAACAAATAATTGGATTGCCTGAGGATGAGCTCAAGAGGTTCGATCTCCTTGTCATGGGTACATTTAACGGGTATCGGTTATTCCTTTTCAGGGAGTTGATAGAGATGTTTGTAGATCTGATCTAAGTCTGACCAAACAGTCCTTAAAGCCTCAGTCACATCCACGTTTCTAGATTCTGAGCATTTGAATAAAAGTTTAACTTGACAAGTATGTATGTTCTTGATTACTTTTGAAAAAGATGATGAGAAATTATCTTAAAGGAAATAACATTGGTTACTCTGGGGTGAAAGTTAAAATGAAGTTAATTTATTTTACATTGTTCCCAGTTTTATCTGATCTTACTTTCATTTAAAATTAACTTAATCTATTTGGACATACGGTGCTCAGTGAAATAGAAACAATCACCTAAGCCACGTGTAAATGCAAGATTTGCCGAACCCCCACCCATGATTTTCTTCCAAGATGCCTGACCTCTCTGAAAAGTGTTCAGCAGGAGGAGTCCCAGCCAGCACAGAGTCCACTTCCAACGGCGGTGCCTGAGTCACAAATACCAGTGTTCTCACGGTCAATTTTTAAGAACATAATATTACAATGTAACAACTCGGGGATATTTAATTTCTTTTAAAAAAGTGAATAAATCTTTAGTAGTTGTAATCTTTTAAATAATTTTTACATTCACTACATTAATAAAGGTACTTAATGAAAAAGTGGCATTTCACTAAAAAGTTTACAATGAAACAATAGCAGTCTCCTACTTCCAGTACCTCCTCTATTTATAAACCATGTTACCCAGGTCAAGTCATCTGATATATTTCTGCTCCCTTTCTCCGTCTATAAATGGAGATACTAAAAAGTCCCTACCTCACAGACTTTCTGTGAGCAGATATGTATGAATAATATGCACAATGCCTGGAACATAAGTGCAAAATAAATGTTAGTCATTAATATGATTACCCCCTTTCCCTGTCCTCACTCTCATGGCAGTCCCCCAAATGCTCCCCTGGCATTTCCCTTCATATTTTAAAAAGTGACATAACTTCTGTACATTATTTTTTTGTTTTCGACTCCGATAGATAATAATTTTGTACATCCTCACCATCTTGCAATGCCTCTCAAATTATCTATACAAAGTTGATATTTCATTGTTTTAGCTAAATCAAGACTCATCCATGTTTACATTTTCACATTTTCACGTATCAGGGACTTCAGACACAAGTAATAGTGAAGTCAACAACAGTGATTTAAACAAAGAGAGTCTCTATTTTTGCCTTACAAAAATTTTGGTGGTGGATGGTGGATTCCTGCTACCCTCAGTACTTTGCTTTGTGTTCTTAGAGTTGTCAAATCACATTGAAGGATGGCTGACTCAGTCCCAGGTGACAGGATCACATCACACGCAGAAAGCAGGGGCTGGCCAGGGTCACAAAATCCTTTCATCTCTTGTGGACTGCTCTTATTAGGCAGAGAAATAACTTTATAATTAGTTACCCACTACAACTTCTCCTGCATCTCACTGACCAACCCTGAACCCTACAGCAACTCCTAACTCCGAGGCAGGCTGGGCAAGTCCTATCTTACCCAAAAGAATGGCATTGCTTTAATTGCTTTAGACCAAAGTGTCCCGAACTTCCTTAGTTCACAGGGCCACTGGCATTTCTGTGATTATTTTCACAGTGCTCCTAGGCAAAAGAAATACCAAGTCATCGCCCTTTAAGTAGCTGGGACCAAACAATGTATTATGTATTTATATCCTTAATATCTCACTGGCCATTTAAGTAAATACCGTATATCAATTGTCAAAATAATAATTTTAATAAAAAGAAGTGTGTGCCTCTTGGGTATCGCACAACTTCTCATTTTAAAGTCAGATTAGACACCAACGCTCATTTCCTTTTCCAGATTGATCTCCATGCAGTACTGAAATCTCTGAAAATCCTACTTCACAAAGATATGACATCCTGGAAAGGAAGGCAGTTGGGATGAAAGGTAAAACCAGGAACTATCTTGAACTTGCTCAAGAAACTAAATTCCTGTCACCTGGAGGAGGGCTGAACCTCTGTATGTGCAGAGTGGAGGAAGATTCCCTTTGGTACAAGTGTTCTGTTAACAGAATTTCAGCCATTTTTTTCTCTTTTTAGCTCAGTGCTTGATGCCCACCAGCAGGGACAGGTACTGGAACCCCTGAGCACTGAGCTCAGAGTTCCTCTGGGGCTGATGGTTTGACTGGGGCTGCTGGTCCACAGAAGGTTCTGGGTTCAGAATTCTCTGTTTTCTATCGTAAATTAGTTACCATTCTTCAGTTGCCTTCTGATTCCCAATGAAGCTATTGATATTTTTAATCAATAAATAAAACTCTCAGAAGTCTGTTTTCCTTGTGTGCTGATTATTTTAAAAATTACATTTTTAGCTATACAGTGGAGTTTAAGAAAGAAAACAACAGGGCGGCCAATGCAACATTTTCAACTAGAAGTCCAGGGTGAATTTTGCACATGACCTAACCTCAACAAGATGAATGATAAAAGTAGAAAATTCCAGGTGTTACTCCATATGAAAATGTGCTACCATTATATAATAAACAGTCATCCATTATCTATACCAAAAACTGAGAGTTGTATATTTTGAACATCCCTTTGATGCACAGGTACCTAATATTTCAGGATGTCAGAACGTTCACCTAACCACTACCCCCACACACACCAACACTGCCCTAATCGGTGCAGAAATATTGCCAAAAACAAGCCATCTCCTATTCCAAATGCCCCTTCGCCTTTCCACAGTGACCCAGTCTCTATGTGGGTGTAGAAGACAGTAAGTTTTACTCTAGATATTAGTCCCAGATAATTGGCATGGGCCAATAGATCTGAATTTGGGTTTTATCAGCCTCCAATTCAGCAATGTTTTTGCATTACAAAAAATGGTCATTTAAAGATATCTTTATACTCTTGTATCCTATTGTCTATTTTATATTCCTAGATAACATTTTTGAAAAGTATTTTTATTCTTATTTAGGAATAAGATAGATATGTTATGCTAGGGAAGAAAAGAATATACATACCCAGATTTAGTTATAGATTAAATGTTATCAGATTCAAAAAGTTCCTACATCATTACCCTACTTAGCTCCCTGAAAGACTATGAAATACTTGTTTCTTTGAAATCTTTGATGCCAGGAATCTTCACATTTGCAAACACGTAACCAGGTCTCACTGCTGGGCCTGGATTCAAAAGTTAGAAGTTACAACTTTATCTAGTTTAGATGACAGCGCACAGAAACAAGGAGCTGTTTTCCTTTTCCCTTTACACGGAAGCTGTGTTAAGTTTAGAGTGATAAAGGAATAAAGCGTCCCAATACATTTGTTTCTTTGTGTCCAATAAGAGGTTCTGCTAGCAGGTGGTTATGCAGAGTCACCTATGCACTTAATCACCGGCACATTTGGAAAACACAATTTCTGGTATTTCAGCAACTTCAAAAACCTTGAGTTATTAGTATTTAAAATGAGAAGTTGTTTTCAGATGAGACGGCAGGAGAAAAGATGGATGGATTTTATTTTTATTGGAGAAATCAGTCATTGGATCTTAACCTTAAAGCTTTCCTTTCAAATTATTTGTTCTCTTCAGATAGCAATTCATATTAAAAATAAGTTTCCAACTGGGTAGCTTTGAGAAAGCCATGCACAGGTTTTTAAACCCAAAACATTCATATACACACAGCTGTTCTGCAAATTTTCCCAATGAAAGTAGGACTGCCATGTGTGAAAAAGTACTTTATTTAGTTGCCTCATAATCCTATATAATGTTTTTGTTTCCAATGCATATTAGCCCTTTCCATACTGATTCAACTCTTACTTGACGCTGGAAACTTTTAAAGGCATAAACCATGATTTTCCTTAGTAAATAAGGCCGCAGCATCAGCAACATCTGTAATAAACCCTTAAGAAATATATGTAAAAACATTTTTCAAAATAAGGGATCTTGGTTACAACAAAAGAAACTGATACTGGTCACTATAAGCAAGAAGGAAATATAATGGAAAGATAAGGCCAATTCATGGGATTCTCAAGGACTTGGGTTAGAAATTGGACAGAAGCCAAGGCAGCCCCAAGGAGCCAAGAGCGAGGACCAGCTCTCTCTGTCTTTGACTTACCTACACCTGGCCAGAGTCGGGAGGGAGTAAACAGCCAAATCTCAGATGCATGCCCACACACTGGCTGCCAGGGACTCAAGAAGGCAGGAAGTCCTCTGCTTCTCACCAGTCAACCCACAGGGGAATACACCCAAACCAGGATGGAGGTCAATTGTGAGTAAGCAAAAAATTATAAATTTGATTGCCTAATAACTTCACACATAACTTATCCCATATTACATTTCCAATCAAGAATGTTCTCCTGAACATAATGGAATGTAATTTTAAAAACAAAACTGAGCAACTCTCTCCTCCAAGGAAAGCAAGGTCTCATCAGTCCAGGATCACCGGGCTTTCTATCCGCCACTCCTGTAAAACCATTAAGACTGATCTCATTTTCTGTCGTTAGGATACTAAAGTGCACAAGCTAATTAAGTTTTCCGCAAAGGATGATTCATGTATCTTAGGTTTCCTCTCTGTTCAATAATTGTTTACAGGACCCTAGATTTCTTAGTTTATTTGTATTTAAAATATCTCAAGTTTCTAATTTCAAACAAATCCAGTAGTTGATACAAGTACCATCCTCTATTAAGTTGTTTTTGCTAAATATATCTGCTTGTAAAAATTCCACTTTGTTACTTTTTTGCAAATGAGAAAACAAGTGCTTACAATTTTATTTGCATTGTCTTCTGAATAGACTCTTCAGCAAAGGTAAAACATAGTTCTTTAGAAGTTTAGTTCTAAGAATAGGTGCTATGCTCTTACATTGTTCCTAAATTTTGATTAGAACGTATTTGTGGAAAGATGAGCTTC
>VMDR010027400.1:0-13585 GCA_007922815.1 Macrotus californicus | reverse complement strand
TGACCATAAATCCTTACAATGGGAACTGGCACAGTTGTTAAATGACATGGAATATACATCTATGTGATTTGACATGAAAAGATGTCCACAGTATGTTAAACAAAACAACATATATAGCTCATCCAATAAATATGAACACTAACTAGGTTTGGGTTCATATCACAAAGTTCCAGGTATTTCCTATTTTAAAACTGGCATACACCACTGTCACCAATGAACTGATAATTCACTTTCATATCTAAAAATCAATGGCCTGAAGAATCTGTTTACTAGATGTCCAGAATATTGGAAACTTTTAGGCTCTAAATGTGTTTGACACAGGTTGAAAGTATTTTTAAAAATGTTGATAGGTGGGTGGGGACTTTTCAGTTTGACAGAGCCCCTTCCAACCCCTACTTACTTACACTGCTCTGCTTCAAATATTTATGGTACCTGCCCGGCCCCCAAAACATCTGAGTTTATAAGTCGTGAAAGTGCTTTGAAAGTGCTTCGGGCCACAAAATGAGAACAAAAAACAGGGTAAGACTTTAAAATCTACTTACAGGAAGCCAAGCCCAGCCCTCTGTGGACGGGGAAGGAAGGAAATGTGACAGTGCTAATAAATACATACACCCCAGAATTTACCAAATCTTGCAGTTAAAATTACCTAAAACTGACTATAACAGATAAAGACTGCTTCAGGAAGGAAGTTCATGTCCAAAACTTAAAATAACAGCAAGAAACACACAAAATTAAGTTGGTAAGTGAGGTAACACATTGCCTGAAACACTTCCAGTGCCTACAGCGGTGCCTGGAATGTGGTAGGGGTTCTGTCAGTATTTAATGACTAATATTTCCATTTCTCCAGCTTCAAGATGCCAGTGGAAATGCAGACTGGAAGGGTAAGCACTAAGACTCAAATCTAGGCTTCAGCATCCTGGGCATTTTATCAAATGGCAAGTGCATTATGTAGAAAAGAAATTGATAACTAATTTTTTGGTAGTGATATAGAAATGAAGATACAGTTCCAAATATGAGCTACTCCCTTTAAAAGATTGTGCACTAATTATTTAAATATTTATTAATGAAAGGCCTTTTTACTTCTTCGAAGTGAAGCTAAGTCAACCTATAAAATACCTTAAAATAACCTCTGCTTGTGAGGTAGTAGGAGTCTCGACCTATCAACAATGAGTTAAAAATTCCCAAGGAATGGCATTTTGATCATCCAAATGAATTACATATTTTATAATCACTTCTGAGGCAAACAAATCGAAACAAGACTATTAGTGAGGTAGAACTACCATGATCCTGTAAAGCACAAGTGGCAAACACCAGGCCTGTGGGCCAAGTCTGGCCCTCCACCTTGTTTTATCCGGCCCAGCACCTTGTCTCTACCCGGCAGTAGCACCAAGCCCTCGCTTAACTGTTAGGGAGCAGTCACATTTATACAGTCCTCAATTACATGTGGCCCTTTGAAGGCAACCTCAAGGCTGCTGTGGGGCCCCGGTGAAAGTGAGTGTGACACCCCTGCTGTAAAGCCAATGGAAACAAGAACTCTTCAATGCAGCAATTTGTTTTCAATTGGTCAGGATTTAAAAAATTAGAGGAAGGAGAGAGAAGGAATGCAAGATGCAATTAACTGGAAAGGTCTTTGGATATAAAACAGACGTTATGGAGGTGGAGCATGCCCTTTAAGAGAAATGACTGTTTTCTACCAAGAGATCAACATGTAGGTAAGAAACGGAAATCGTAACCTCTCTGAGAGTCTCTGAAGAACGTGATTTCTGGAGCACTCCGCCTCACGTGAGAGGAAAGCACCTTTGCCTTTGTGGTGCTGATTCCACCTTTTTTGCTAAAGGGCAAGCAAGAGGCCCACTGGGAAAGATGTAAGACCTTGTTCACAAATGCCTTTTTAAAAGCTCTCAATTTATCTCAAGGGGATTATACTGAGTAAAAAAAAAGCCAACCCCAAAAGGTTACATACTATGTGATTCCATATATATAATATTCTTGAAATGACATAATTATGAACTGGAGAAAAGCATGACGGTGGCCAAGTGCAAGAAAGAAGCACAGACGGCTGTGTTTGCAAAGGAAGCACAAAGGACCCTTGTGCTGGAACTACGTGCTCGCGTGACCTGCACATGTGACAGAACTGCAGAGAACTAAACACACAGACATGACCACAGAAAAATCTGAATAAAGTCTGTGGGTTCTACCAGCATTAACTTCTGTGGGGATACTGTACCACAGTTCTGTTAAGATGCTACCATTAAGGAAAACTGGGTGAAGGGTATATGGGATTTCTCTCTACAATTTCCTACAAAGACGTGTGAATTTATAATTACCTAAAAATAAACAATTAAAAAAACAACAACAAAAGCACTCAACTTGCTAAAAATTTATATGGTATTATATGTCCGTCTTTACTTATTTGCATTTGAAAATAAACAGTTAAAAAGAACTACTTAAACTTGCAAAAAGATAAAAACCTACCTGTGACTTATTTTGAGGCAATGTATGAATCTGAAAATAGATAAGCATAATTTCTTTCTCTTAAAATTTAATTTTTTTTTTAATTTTTAGAAAGAGGGGAAGGGAGGGAGGAGGAGGGAAACATCTACGTGAGAGAGAAACATCGATTGTCTGTCTCTGTGCGCGCCCCAACTGGGGACCATGCCCGCCATCCAGGCCTGTGCCCTGACCAGGCACTTAACTGGTGGCCTGTTGGTTTGTGGAATGACACACAACCGACTTAGCCACACTGGCTGGGGCAAGCATATTTTCTATTTTTCTAGAGTCATGGATTTGTAACTGACATATTTTGAATTTTTGTTAAAAATGGAATGACAGTGTTCATTTTTCTACATAGGACTGATTTAAAACAAATTATCCAAGCAACTGCAGTGCTAAAATATGGTAATCATGTTTCATAAACTTTTTTTTTAGGTGCCTGTTTATTCAAACATTTTCTGAAGCAGACACTATATTTGGTGCTTGGATTACAAAAGATTTAATATGAAATCCCTGCAGATTTCATAACCTTGAAACTATGAGAGAGACATACAAACATGAGTATGGCAGAGAAGCATAGCAAGGGTATAAAATTTTAAATGCCCAATAAATATTTGCTGAATGAATTTTAAAAGTAACAGAAGGAAAGCCTGTGAGTCTGAGAACCCAGAGTGGGGCATGTGCGGTAATGTGAATAAAGAAGAAAAATGCCAACAGCCTGATGTTTGTTGTGTGGCTTTCTATATTTCAGGCACTGCACTTGGTCCCCGCTCCACCTAGCCAGGCCTGAAGGAGGTATTACCACCACCGTTTTAGAGTTGCAGGAATGAGTTTATTAGACTTTGGTAAGTATGGAAGCTGAGTGGGATCTGCACCCAGGTGTACTAGTGACACATACCTGCTGCTCACCACCTGGCTAGAGTAAACCAGGTGGTCCTAGCAAATTCCCCCTCCTCATCGTCCGCTGTTAGTCTCCATCAGCATCTCAACCTGCTCGCCCTCACTATGCGCCAGTCACTGGCACCTTCTTTCAGCCCCCAGGCCTTCACACAGGTTATCCCTTCCACCTGTAATGCTTGGTGCCCTGCACTCCCCACCCCAATATGCACACACTCAGGCTGGCATGTTTGAGAGGGGACGGCATCAGTAATACCTCCCAAGCCCAATCATCTTGAATAAATAACAAAACTAATTTTTTTTAAAGCATAGGACAAGAATTTCAAAATAAAACTGGAGAAGCCCAGGAAGCACCCCTACTCCCCACTGGAAGTGAGCAGCAGTCCTACTTGTGAAGAAGTTACTGGGAGGCATCCATGACAACAGGCTTTAATCTCTAAGAGAACACACGTGAATTCTTGTCTGTGAACTTACTTGTAGTATGGAGTCATAAACTAAGGTACACAGAGGTTTGCTACATGGATTAGAACGATGGAATCTTTTTCTACATTGCTTTTCGCACTTAGCATGATGTCAACTCCCATATACATAAAACATTAAATCTATTTTTCCATTACTATTAATCCTGATACCCCTCTCCTCCCAGCAATCACAACGCTGCTGCCTGTGTCCATGAGTCCTTTTTCCTTTTTGCTCAATCCCTCCACTCCCTAACCCTCCACACCCCCTTAGCTGTCATCCTTTACTCCATCTATGAGTCTGTCCCCATTTTCCTAATTAGTTCAATTTGTTCATTAGCTTCCACGTATAAGTGAGGTCATATGGTATTTGTCTTTCTCTGACTAGCTTATTTCACTTAGCATAATATTCTCCAGGTCCACCCATGCTGTTGCAAAGGGTAAAATTTCATTCGTTTTTTATAGCTGAGTAGTATCCCATTGTGTAAATGTCCCATAGTGGTTTTATCCACTCATCTACTGCGACACTTGGGCTGCTCCCATCCATATCTTGGTGATTGTAAATAATGAAATAACGCTGCAAAGAACGTAGGGGTGCTAACTTTTTTTTCACATTAGTGTTTTGGAGGTGGGAAAATGGAGACAACTATATTCAAACATTATTAAAAATGATTTTTAGAAAAACAACACAAATTAGTGTCTTGGGTTTCTTCGAATATATTCCCAGAAGTGGGATCCTGGGTCAAAAGATAGATCCATTTTTAACTTTTTGAGTTATCTCCACACTGCTTTCCACAATGGCTGCACCAGGCTGCATTCCCAGCAACAGTGCAAAAGTGTTCCCCTTTCTCCACATCTTTCCCAGCACTTGTTTCTTAATTTTTTGATGACAGCTATTCTGACAGGTGTGCGATGATATCTCATTGTGGTTTTAATCTGCATTTCTCTGATTAGTGAAGTTGAAGTTTCATATGTCTGCTGGACATCTGTATGTCCTCTTTGGAGAAGTGTCTATTCAGGTCCTTTGCCCATTTTTAAATTGGGTTGTTTGTTTTTCTGGTGTTGAGTTTTGTAACTTCTGTATACATTTTCAATATTAACCACTTATCTGATGTTTGGCAAATCTGTTGACCCATTCTGTCGGCTGTCTTTACATTTTGTTGATGATTTCCTTTGCTGTGCAAAAACGTTTTAGTTTGATGAAGTCCCACCTGTTTATTTTTTCTTTTGTTTCCCTTGCCTGGGGAGACAGATCCGACAAAAAAATTGCTACAAGCAATGTCCAAGATTTTGCTGCCTACGTTTTCTACAATTTTTATGGTTTCAGGTCTAACATTTAAGTCTTTGATCCATTTTTAATTTATTCTTGTGTGTGGTGTCTGTCCAATTTTCTCAACACCATTTATTGAATAAACTATCTTTAGCCCATTGTATGTGCTTGCTTTCTCTGTTGAATATTAATTGACTATAATGGGTTCTCTATTCTGTTCCATTGATCTATATATGTCTGTGTTTATGCCAGTACCAGGCTGTTTCGATTACTTTTGCCTTATAGTATAGTTTCATATTAGATAGTGTGATTCATCCAACTTCATTCTTCTTTCTCAGGATCACTGCTGTTATTATGCTGGACCCTATGTGGTTTCATATAAATTTTTGAAACATTTGTTCTAGTTCTGTGAATTACATCACTGGAATCTTAATAGGAATTGTGCTGAATCTATAGATTGATTTGTATAGTATGGGCGTTTTAATGATGTTAATTCTTCCTATCCATGAAACGTGGTATGTGCTTCCAGTTATTTGTATCTTCTTCACCTTCTTTCTTCAGTGTCTTATAATGTTCCATGTACAGGTCTTTACATCCTTAGTTAGGTTTATTTCTAGATATTTTATTCTTTTTGAAGCAACTGTGAATGGGATTATTTTCTTCATTCTCCTTTCTGTTAGTTCATTACTAGCATATAAGAATGCAACTGATTTCTGGATATTAATTTTGTATCCTGCTACTTTGCTGAATTCATTCAAAATATTAAGTATATGTAAAACCTCAGTAGGATTCCTTATTTTTATTTTTTTTTAACGAGACATGATATTCTATTTCCTGTAAGGCACATAAAATATCTAATGGCACTATAAGTAAATGTGGGGTTTTTTTTGATATTTTGAATTGTTTTATTTATTTTTTAAACATTTTATTGTTATTATATTACAGCTGTCCCAATATTTCTCCCTTTGCCCTCCTCCACTCAGCCTTCGCCCTGCTCCCACAGTCAATCTCCACACCACTGTCCACATCCATGGGTCATTCATACATGTTCTCTGACTAGTCCCTTCCCCTTCTTTCTACCCTTCTCTCCCTACCCTCTGGTCACTGATTGTCAAGAGGCCAACGAGGAGCGAGCAGCGGTGGACTGAATACAGGCATGGCCCTGTTGCACACATGGCCCTGAATACAACAACAGTCTGTTGTGGTTCTATTTTGCTCATTAGTGTATTTTGTCCATTAAATTCCTCTTATAGGTGAGATCATATGGTATTTGTCTTTCACTGACTGACTTATTTAACTTAGCATAATATTGTCCAGTTTCATCCATGCTGTCACAAGAGATAGGAGTTCCTTCTTTCTTTCTGCAGCAAAGTATTCCACTGCATAAATATACTAGTTTTTTGATCCATTCATTTACTGATGGGCACTTAGGCTGTTTCCAGCACTTGACTATTCATGTAAATAGCATTGCTATGAACATAGGGGTGCTTAAGTTCTTTTGAATTGGTATTTCGGGATCAGGGCATATTCCTAGCAGTGGAATAGCTGGGTAAATTGTGACACCATAAAAGTCCTAGAGGAAAACATAGGCAGTAAAATTTCAGATATCCCATGCAGCAATATTTTTAGCAATGTATCTCCAAAGGCACTGGAAACAAAGGAGATTACATAAAATTAAAAAGCTTCTGCACAGCTAAAGAAATCATCATCAAAATGAAAAGGAAACCAGTTGGTAAGGGGCAACATATTTACCAGTGATACATCAGACAGGGGTTTAATCTCCAAAATACATTAAAAGTTCATATGACTCCACACCAGAAAGACAAACAGTCCAACTGAAAAATGGGCAAAGGACCTGCATAGACACTTTTCCAAGGAGGACATACAGAGGGCCCAGAGACTCATGAAAGGGTACTCAGCATCACTAGCCATCAGAGAGATGCAAATTAAAACCACATGAAATATCACCTCACACAGGTCAGAATGGCCATCATTTAAAAATCAACAAACAACAAGTGCTGAAGAGGTTGTAGAGAAATGGGAGCCCTGGTCACTGTTGGTGGGAACTGCAGACTGGTACAGCCACTGTGGAAAGCACTACGGAATGTCTTCAAAGAAAGAATTAAAAATGGATTCCTTATTTTTAATTGTAGAAACACTTACCTACCCTGGAAGATAGGTCAGAGAGGTCTCTAGCTTAATTCCCCAATTAAAACTTTTACAATAAATATCTCATTTTACTGGAAATATGAATTTCTAGAACATGTAACTCATTCTAAAATGTAGGTGATGCACTATATTCCAAAGCAATATTAATGCTTTCTGAATATGAACTGTCTACTATTTATTCATTAAATTATGTTTTGAGCAATGAACATGAAAATGAAGCTGGTGGGCTATAAAAGTGAATTAACATAAACAGTCAATTACCCTTCTTACTTTCTAAGTAGCTTGATTTTTGTTTTACCTCAGCAGTGAAGAAACAAACACTGGGTTCTTATAAATACAATTCAGAGTAAAATGACATAGCTCAAAACTTACAGCTCATTCAGTGCCTGGCACACAGTAAGTGCCTGATGAACTATTATCACAGACCATGTGTCATTATCATCATCACACCCATCATCAGTGCAGCAAGTCACATAATATTAACTATGTAATGCTCTTTAAATAATTTATAATGTACATTTACTTTAAAGTAAGTTTGGAAAACTTTGATAAAATTAAAATTCCATGAGAAGACTAAACAATATATTTTTTTTCAAATTCCAAATCCTGTACACTGAGAAAACACATTGGTTCTGAAATTAAATTATGGTTCTGTACCACATTAAAACCCAACTACAGAATATCCCTTTAAAACTTGAACACAGGCTATAAACTAGTTGCTTTACCCGGATTTCAGTTACAATAGTAGCAGTCTAATTTCTTATACGTACTATCAATTACACAGCAAATTCAAATGAAACCAAAGTGCTTTCCCTGGGACACCGGATTTGTATCTAGGGAAACATTCGTTTTAATGGGGATTTTTAGGTTTTATGACCCAATTAAGAACAAAGTTCAGGCCCCGGCTGGGTAGCAATGTTGGTTATAGCGTTGTCCTGATAACGCCAAGGTTGTAGGTTCAATCCCTGGTCAGGGTACATAAAAGAATCAACCAACGAATGCATAAATAAGAGGACACACTGATGTTTCTCTCTCTCTCTAAAATCAACTTAAAAAAAAAAGAACAAAAGTTCAGTACAATTATTTGTCACCAAAGAACTTACAATATTAAATTATAGATAGGAGACAGGAAACTGGCAAAGGCAAAGCAACAGAACACTGGGGAAGAGAGAGTAGCTTTTTCTGTATTCATAATATATTTTCATGTATTTCAGGAAGATGACAATTCTTTTCTCTGTCCATCTCCTATTAGTGGAAATATGATGGTGTGAGTTTTTTGGCTAAGGAAATTAATATTTATTGAATATCAACTATGTACCAGAAGATTTGCTTACCTACATTATTTCATATAGTACTTTGTCTTCTCTCTAATCCCGTAGCTACTCCAATAAATCCAGGTAGGACACAGGATGAAAATTTTAGATGTCAGTACTTTTCTCATTTGTCTTGGCTTTGCCATTATTTGAGGCTTCCGCCACATTACTTTTGAGTTAAGTGTTTCCCCTTTTGCTGTGGGTGTCAGTTCTCAGATTCTCTTCCTATTTCTTCTACACTATTATCAAATTCTCAGAACTACTTTAAATTCCATGCCTTTTACAACAGTCTTCATCATTCAACTTTTAACACTGCAAGCAGTCTCAGTTCATAGGCAGATAGGGACAGACAAGGGAAAAGGCCCTGCGAGGCTAGCTAGTTAGTGGCAAAGTAGAACAGAAACCCAAGTTTTCTCTCTCTTAGGTCAAGGTTTGTTCTAGCATACCTCAATGTCTCCCCAAAATACTCTCTCAACCTCCCCCCTAGATCTTTCTAAACATTGAATTCTTGTCTTATTCAAATAGACACTTAAGGAGGGCTTGCTTTTCTCTTAGGATTCATGAAATTTTTGAGAAAAATATTCCTTAATCTGCAACATACTAACTAAAAAGTAATCCTGCCTTTTTCTGTGAGTGATAGAACTTCTAGAGAATATAAGTAAATGTTAACAAAAAAAGAGTCCTTATTTACTATGAAATAAGTTTGGAATGCCAGGTTAAAAATGGCGAACAAGGTGTCTGACAGGGAGTTGCTGTTGAGTGAGCACAGATTTTGTGCAAAAGAAGAAGAGTTCTGGAAGTAGATGGTGGTGACAGCTGCACGAGATTATGGATGTCTTTAGTGCCACTGAACTGCACATTTAAAAATGGTGAAGCCTGACCAGGTGGGCCAATTAGCTGGAGCGTCGCTGTGTGCACTAGAAGATCGTGGGCTCCATCCTGTGTGGCTCAAGGCACACACCCAACCTGCAGGTTCAGTCCTCAGCTGGGGCCTGTACGGGAGACAACTGATTCATGTTTCTCTCTCAGATCGATGTTTCTCTCTCTACCTTTCTCTCTCTCCTCACCCTTCCTCTTTCTCTAAAAATCAATAAAGACATATCCTCTGGCAAGAATTAAGAAAAATGGTTAAATGGTAAATATTACATATATTTTACTACAATCTAAAAACTATATTTATCCTCACCCAAGGACATTTTTTCATTGCTTTTAGAGAGAGAGAAACATCAATGAGAGAGAAACACTGATCGGTTGCCTCTCATATGCGCCCCAACTGGGGATTGAACACACAGCCCAGGCGTGTGCCCTGACCAGGAACTGAACACCCTACCTTTGGGTGACAGGATGGCACTCCAACCCACTGAGCCACACCGGCCTACTGTTGGAGGATGTCAAACACCTATTGTCAGAAGATGCCGCAGTGACTCTCCTTACACAGCATAACTGTGAATTAAATATTTATATCACTGCTGTGTGAAAGGGCTGGGTATATACACCCAGAGACAGTCTCTAATATTAGACTAAAATTCATATAAGACGGACACCTTAAAAACACAATTGATAAGGCTTATCTTTATACTTTTTTTTAAAGAAGATAAAAAATCGCTTTAGACTTGATGCTATGGCTATGGTTAGAAAATAATTTTCTTTTAATTCTCACCTGAGAATGTGTTTTCACTGATTTTCTTAGATAGAGGAAAAGGGAGAAAAACATCAATGTGAGAAACATTGATTGGCTGCCTTCCGTTCGTGCCCCAACCAGAGATCCAACCTGCAATCTAGGTATGTGCCCTGACCGAAAATCGAACCCTCAACTTTTTGGTGTACGGGACGACACTCCAAGCACCTGTGCCACCCAGCCAGGGCTACACAATTTTAATATGTGCCTTTGCCCTGTGAAAGGGAAACTAACGGTTGTCTGAGGCATTGTCCTAGATGACTGTTGAAGTTCCTTCCAGCTCTAGTATAATCCAATTAGCATTTTTAAAAGGCCATGTCATTTAGAAACATAACGATTTTTTATGTATAATAAAAAATATATGAGGTCTGTCCAGAGAAAGTCCAGCCATTGTTAACACAATGAGAACCGTTTGTGTGACACTGATGTGACCTGGCAGCCAAGGAGAGTGGACTGGAATGCTCATGTGTGAACAATGATGACTTCACTGTACTAGTCAGTGGGGGGGGGGGGGAGATGCCATTGAGTGAGCATGTGTACTGTGTGGCCACTGCATTCAAAATGACTGAGCGAGAGGAGCAACAAATCTGCATTCAATTTTGCATTAAGCTTGAACATTCCTCCGCAGAAACTATTCGGATGATTCAGAAGGCCACAACTATGGGCAAATGGTGATTGGCAGCTTCATCACAACACGCCCACTCATGCAACACGTCTCATGAAGAGTCTTTTGGCAAAACATCAAATCACCCAGGTGACTCAGCCCCCCCTACAACCCATATTTGGCACCCTGTGACTTCTGGCTTTTCCCAAAACTAAGATCACCTTTGAAAGGGAAGAGATTTCAGACCACTGATAAGATTCAGGGAAAGACGACGGGGCACCTGATGGCGAATGGGAGAACTGTGTGAGGTCCCAAGGTGCCTACTTTAAAGGGGACTGAGACATCACTGTCCTATGCACAATGTTTCTTGTATCTTGTATCTTCTTCAATCAATGTCTCTATTTTTTATATTACATGGCTGGATACCTTCTGGACAGACCTCATAAATAGGATAAATAAATATTCAGTAATGACCAATTTGTCCTATCAATAATAATTTATATTTGAATTAATAGAGATGGAATGATGTAAACGTACTGCTTTCATTTCCTCATCATTAACTCTTATTTTTAATTCCCTATAAGCCCTGTCCAGGTAGCTCTGTTGGTCAGAGTGTTGTCTTGATATGTCAGGTTGCAGGTTTGATCCCTAGTCAGGACACATACAAGAAACAACCAGTGAAGGCAAAAATAAGTGGAACAACAAATCAATGTGTTTTTTTTCTCTCTATATATATAAAATCAATCAATAAAAAAAATTAAGATAAAAATTCCCTATAAACCAGTGCCTACTGAAGCTACTATATTCTTAAAGGTCATATATGATCACTGTATTCTTAAAGGTCATATACTATCGCTTAATAAAAAAAATCCAATAGCTTCTTTTCATTTCTCATCTTCCTTATTCTCTCCACAACATTTCACAAGTTTAAGTCCTTCTTTCTTGAAAATCTTTCCTCGTTAGGTTTCTATAATTCCACAAATGTGTTTTCTGGAACACTGACTTCCATGAATTATTCTGGGGGAGAAGAGGACTCAGCAATTGAATAAATCTGCAAAACATTACTTCATCTATTAGCCTCTTAAAGATTTGCCATGTGTGATAACATATTAAAAACTCAGGTAATTCTTGCAGTAAACAAATTCACTTAACAGAGCTGTAAAGTTTAACCACAGAACCAATTTTCTTCCCTATATTCCACCTTAACCACACCACCAATCTAGTGTTTGGTAAAACACACTGTGGGAAATACTACACCGTCTTCTTTGATCCTCTCTTTTATTTAGTTGTTTCCCCCCTCTTGTACTCCAATTATGGGCTTCCAACATTCTCTTATCAATCCTTTCTTTCTCCAACACTCTATCCTTGAGACAGCTTGTCCACACCCAAAACTCCAACTGCCACCTATCTGGAACATTCCCAAACTCATTCTCCATGGAACACCACTTTCATTCTTCCAGCTGCCAGCTGACCATTTCTAACTGGATCGCCTGCTTTCCCCTCAAAATTGTTACGTTTGAATTTGAACTTCTCTTTTTCTAAGTAACAGGTAAACCTCCTGACTTACTGTTTCTGCTAAATTCTCCTGGTTTCCCGCTCACTCAGGCTTGGAAGCTCAGTCATCACTTACTCTGCCCTTTTTTCTCATCTCCCTTTCATGAGTTACTAAACTTATTAAAAATTCTCTCTGCTACCCCTCTCATTCCTAATCCATCCTCACACTGCCGAACACTTTTCAACAGTTTAGAATTCTGCCAGTGTGGCACAGGTAGCTAACACAGTGCTCTCTGTGAAGCACACAGTTGACTGTTGTACAACAGATACTATCTCCATGTTGTTGATGGCAGACCGGGGCACAGGGGTTAAGTAACTTCTGAAGTTCAGGGAGTTTACACTCCAAATTTCTCAGTCCAATCCAACCACCAGTGCTTCCCTACCCAAATTTCTATTCCAGCTAAACTGATACTCTCATTATTAACCCTACCCTAGCCAGAATCACAAGAACGACTTCCTCATCGACTTCCTCTCATTGACGTTCCAATCCCTGCTTTGAAGCCTCTGTGGCCACTCAGGCCTGTGCTACTCACCCCTCCCTCAGAGACCCCACCCAATCAAGGATCTGGATGGCACTCTGTGTCCATGTCTGCCTGGGACAATTGTTCTTCTTTTCTTTTAATCCTCACCAGAGGACATTTTTTAGGAGAGAGGAGGGAGCAAGAGGGAGGGAGGGTGTGGGGGGAAAGAAAGAGAAGGAGAGAGAGAGAGACATCAGTGTGAATGAACATCAATTCATCAATTGGTTGCCCTCTCATACATGCCCCGACCAGGGATCCAACCTGCAACTTGGGTATGTGCCCTGACCGGGAATTGAACTCACACCCTTTCAGTCTATGGGACGACACTCCAACCGAGTCCCACCGGCCAGGGCTGCCTGGGACAATTTTGATTTACATCTGTTGTCTCACTATTATGTACAGGGCCCCCTTTTACATTCAAAAGTATCTCAACCTGGACAAATTATAAGGCCATCCTACAGATATCATACAGTTTATAAAAACGAAAGACAGTTTATGTATGTGTCTTAATTTTGCAATTAAATCACTCTTCTTATTGGTTGAAAATCAACCTTAAGATTTCTTAATAGTTCTTTTCTAACTTATATCAACAGCACAGTCTCTTGCAATGTGAAACTACAAAATGGTT
>VMDR010027399.1:0-13590 GCA_007922815.1 Macrotus californicus | reverse complement strand
GTCAGATATAAAGGATACACTAATTGAAATAAAGAACAATTTACAGGGAAACAACTGTAGAGTGGATAAAGCTGAGAATCAAATCAATTAATTGGTACATAAGGAAGCAAAAAACAACTAATCAGAACAACAAGAAAAAAAAGAATCCACAAAGAACAAGGATAGTGTAAGCAGCCTCTGGGAGAACTTCGAGAATTCCAACATTCGCATCATAGGGGTGCCAGAAGGAGAAGAGAAAGCAAGAAATTAGAACTCTGAAAACAATAATGAAAGAAAGCTTCCCTAATTTGGTCAAGGAAATAGACATACAAGTCCAGAAAGCACAGGAAGTCCCAAACACGATGGATGCAAAGAGGCCCACTCCAAGACACATCAAAATTAAAAAGCGAAAGGTTAAAAAGAGAGAATCTTAAAAGCAGCAAGAGAAAAGCAGTTAGTTACTTATAGGGGAGTTTCCATGACACTGTCAGCTGATTTGTGAAAAGAAACTTTGCAGCCTAGAAGAGACTGGCAAGAAATATTCAAAGTCATGAAAACCAGGGACCTACAGTGAACATTGCTCCACCCAGCAAATCTATCTTTCAGAATCAGAGGGCACATAAAGAGCTTCCAAGACAAGAAAAAACTAAAGGAGTTCATCATCACCAAACTATTATTCTAAGAAATGTTAAAGGACTTTAAGAAACAGAAAATCAAAACTATGAACAATAAAATGGCAATAAATATGTATCTATCAACTCTTAAATCTGAAAAACAAACTAAGCAAACAAGAACAAAGACAGAATCATGGATACTTAGAGGGTTGTGATGGTTGCCAGATGGGAGGGGGGTACGGAGGAATGAACAGGTGAGGGGATTAAGAAGTACAAATAGGTAGTTACAGAATAACCATGAGGATATACAGTACAGTATAGGAAATGGAGTAGCCAAAAAACAAATACGCATGACCCATGGACACAAACAATGGTATGGGGATGAATGAGGGAGTGGGGGGTGCTGGATGGAGTGGATCAAAGGGGGAGAAAGGGGAAACTATAATAGCATAATTAATAAAAGACTTTTAAAAATAAAATTTATATGGGTTATACAAGGTCTGCCCAGAAAAAATCCAGCCATTATTGCTATAACAAAAATAGTTTGTGTGGCATTACTATAATCTGGCAGCCAAGGAGAGTAGACTGGAATACACATGTGTGAACAATGACGACTTCACTGTACTAGTCAGTCAGGGCAGTAGATGCCATTAAGTGAGCATGTGTACTATGTGGCCGTGGCATTCAAAATGACTGAGTGAACAGAGAAATGAATCTGCATCAAATGTTGCGTTAAGCTTAAACATTACTCCATGGAAACTATTCAAATGATTCAGAAGGCCACAGCTATGGGAGACTGATGATTAGCAGTTTCATCCTGACAACACACCCACTCATTCATCATGTCTCATGGAGAGTTTTTTTGGCAAAACATCAAATCACCCAGGTGACTCAGCCCCCATACAGACCAGACTTGGCACCCTGTGACTTCTGGCTTTTCCCAAAACTAAAATCACCTTTGAAAGGGAAGAGATTTCAGATCATCAATAAGATTCAGGAAAATACAACAGGCAGCTGATGGCAACTGGGAGAACTATGTAAGGTCCCATGATGCCTACTTTGAAAGGAACCGAGACATCATTGTCCTATGTACAATGTTTCTTGTATCATGTTATCTTCTTCATATTACATGGTGAATACATTCTGGACAGAGCTTGTATGTTTAGAATATGTGCAGACTGATATAAACTTATTGAATCATGAAGAAAAAACTATGTCAGGGGAGTGTTATGGTTCATTGCATTGGCTGGATTCCTAATTATGCCAAAGAGAAAACTGTGGGATGATGGAGGGTGATCGAAGGGGAGATGTGGGCAAGAGAGTAGACTGTAAAGAGAAAGACTGAAGTGAAATTAATCCATTAGAAATATATTTTAAATGCATAAATATCCCCATATAATTTTTGTCTATTGTGAATTTTTAAAAAGTTTGTTTTTAAATCAATTGTAAATATCTCTTACTTTAAAACATGTTTAATTGTATCATATCAAACTACAATTTAATAACAATTCAAGTTGCAACAAAAGAAAGGAGACACTTTATGGTAAAGAAATAAAAGCCAGAGAATCATAGAACGGAGAACCAAAGGAAATCCTGTATTTGTCCTCTAAATGCTACACCTACTACATGACTATTGACTATAGAAGATGGAAAGAAGATATCTCAGCTGAAAATTACCAAAGAGCCAGTATTGATGCAGAGTATAAAAGTACTATAATAGTAACACTTTTAGTTTCAGAGTTGTTTAGAATCTTAGTTTTGTTTAATTTTTACAAAATGTATTTACATGTATATATCTACTCTTATGACTGTAAGTGGAGATTCTTTGCCCTGACTGGTGCTGCTCAGTGGGTCGGGTGTCCTCCTGCAAATCAAAAGGTCACCAGTTCAATTCCAATCAGGGCACATGCTTGGGTTTCGGGCCAGCCAGGTCCCGGGTTGGGGGCATGCAAGAGGCAACTGATTGATGTTTCTCTTGTACATTGATGTTTCTCTTCCTCTCTTTCTCCTTTCCTTCTCCTCTCTCTAAAAACAAATAAATAAAGTCTTTTTAAAAAAAATTTTTTAAATAAAAATCTTTTAAAATAATTTTAAATGGTCTTTTACTTTTATAAATGTGCTATAATATAAAATGGGTGTATTTACCATTTAATTAAACCAAAAGATTCACTAAAGGCAGTTTTTAGTAAATCAAAAATATCAATTAAAAGCCCACAGTTATTGAAACACAATGGTACTGGCACAGAAACAGAGATATAGATCAACGGAACAGAACAGAGAGTCCGGAAATAAACCCACGTCTTTACATTCAATACCGGACAAAAGAGTCAAAAACATACAATGGGGTAAAGATAGTCTACTCAATAAACAGTGTTGGGAAAACTGCAAATAGGTATTGAGATACATGCAAAAAAATGAAACTAGACCACCTTTTTACACCATACACAAAAATAAACTCAAAATGGATTGAAGACTTAAATGTTGTACTCAAAAACATAAAAATCCTCAAAGACAATATAGGCAGTAAAATCTCAAACATTTCCCATAGCAATGTTTTCTGCTATATCTCCTTAGGCAAGGGAAACAAAATAAATAAATAAATAAATAAATAAACAAATGAGACTACATTAAACTAAAAAGCTTTTGCATAACAAAATGAAAAGACAACCCACTGAGTGGGAGAACATATCCGTCAATGATATATCCGAGAAAGGATTAATATCCAAAATGTATAAAGAACTTAGAAAATTCAACACCAAAAAAACAAACCATTCAATCAAAAAATGGACAAAGGATCTAAAGACATTTTTCCAAAGAGGATATACAAATGGCCAAAAGACATATGAAATGATGCTTGACATCAGTAATCATGACAGAAATGCAAATTAAAAACACAATGATATATCCCTCATACCTGTCAGAATGGCTATCATCAATAAATCAACAAACAGTAAGTATTGGCAAGGATGTGGAGAAAGGCGAACCTTCATGTACTATTATATTAGTGGGAATGCAGACTGATGCAGCCACTGTGGAAAACAGTATGGAGTTACCTCAAAAAATTAAAACTCTAACTGCCTTAAAACCCAGTGATTTCACTCTGGGAATATATTCAAATAAAGCCAAAACACTCATTCGAAAGAATATATGCACCCCTACGTTCACTGCAGCGCTATCTACAATAGCCAAGTTTGGAAGCAGCCCAAATGCCCATCAGTGGATGAGTGGATTAAAAAAGCTGCGGTCCATTTACACAATACTACTCTGTCATAAAGGAGAGGGAAGTTTTACCCTTTGCAACAGCATGGATGGACCTGGAGGGTATTATGCTAAGTGAAATAAGCCAGTCAGAGAAACAACGCAAGCATCATATGATTTCACTTATATGTGGAATCTAATAAACAAAATAAACTAACAAAATACAAACAGGTCATAGATACAGAGAACAGACTAAGAGTTGTCAGAGGGGCTGGGTAAAAAAAGTGAAGGGATTAACCAAAAAACAGAAACAAACAAACAAAAAAACCCTCATAGACAGATAACAGTATGGTGACCACCAGAGGGAAAGGGGGGATGAGGGTAAGTAGGAGAAGGTAAAGGGAGATAAATGATGATGGAGAGAGATTTGACTTGGGGTGGTGAACACAAAATACAATATACAGATGACATTTTGTAGAACCGTACCCCTGAAATCTATACTTTTATTAACCAATAAAATATCACCCCATTAAATTCTATTAAAAAATAACAAAAACAGGAATGGTTCAGTCCTGGGTCTCAGCATTAAACAAAAATGGTAAAAAGTACATAAAACTATTCTGGCATGTCTTTTAAAACTGTTTAATTAAGCAGTAACCCCTTAAATATGGTAAACACATCACTATTCTCACAGTTATTGTCGTTCCTTTCAAAGAATCTATTTTTTTATTTTATCAGCATTGAGATTCTATTTATATAATGTAGAACAATGGAGAACATACACCCAACAGCTATTTTCAGAAACTAAATATTCTAGTGATATTAATAAACATATTATGAATTTCTAGCCTTGACTTTGAAGAATGTGAACAGTGAGAAATAAATTCACATACCTTACTGATTACAGTTTAGACATCTAACTAAAGTGCCACAGACCAAAAATAAATAAATAAACAACTGCTTCATTTCAAAGGCACAAGTTCAATTTAGTAGATCAGCTGGACTCACTGCACTATAATGCAGGAGACAGGTTAAGAAGTGACCTTGGGATCCTTGCTCTACTGATGTTTCAAGGGTTCATTTCTTTATTGAAAGTACCTTTACTTTTAATAAACACCTACATTACTACACAATTTATATCTCTGCCAATATGAGTTGTTGATAAGATATTAAAATTAAAAAATTAACACCATGCAATATGCACAAATGGTCAAGATATATACTCCTTCCCTTCTGATATACTGCAAAAGGCTAATATTTTAATTAATGTGTACTATATAATATATATACTCCACAAACAACTACGTACGGACATATGCCTATATCAATTCCCTTACTCTTTTCATCAAAAATGTTTCTTCTGGCCATAAAAATCTGATTTGGAGTGTTTTAAAATTTCAAACACATTAAGCTATGCTTTGCTTTGGCACTAGCTCCCCCTCCAGACCAACCTGCTAATAATACAACTGCACTTAAAAAAATAAACAAGGAACACGAGTTTTTCCAAGCCACCAGCAAATTTCAAAATTCACCACTTTTAAAGACATTTCAATTCCTTAAAATAACTAGTTAAAATTTGTAACCAAACCTTGCAGAGTGTAATTGGAGTTACTGTTTTTTTCAATTCCATACATCTCAAACAGAACTAACTTGTAGAAAAACAACTCCAAATGACACTTAAAATTTAAGAACATCCTAAAATAAATCTATACAGTGATATACTTTATGGAAATTATTTTGAACCACTATCCTAATAAACCACAATATACTCTTCATGTCAGCTCACTACTCAATCAAAATATATTTTTGCATGTTTCTGCAGTCTATGCAAGTTTCATTCCAGTTGTTCAGCTCTTCAATTCAAGTAGAATTCTCAATTTATAATGCAGCAAAAGGACAATCCATGCCTCCAAACTACCCTCTATTTTCCTTCTAAATTACACAATTCTAACTCCCTACATTCTTACATATAAAATCTTACATATTAAATCTTACATTCTTACATATTAAACTATAAAATCACAATTTCAAATGTTTAAATTCCCACCTTACTTTTGCTATTGTATTTATAAATCAAGTAATCAAGACTTTCTATATGCATTTTATAGTATATTTCACAAGGCTAGCAACATACAGGGCCTTATTATTTTGGCATTAACACTTTAGGTTGTTTTTAACTTATTTTAAAGAAGAGAGAATACAACTTACTCCAGTATTTCAGTGTAGCTTTGTCATATTTAAATAATCTCTCCTAAAATGATTTCTATATGATGTACCCTTTAAAAGAATTATGCATAAAAACATAATTTCATCAACAAAATAAATATGCACTTAACCCCAGGAATAACAAGGGGAAAAAAGAAAAAAAAAACTAGTAAAATGAAACCTTGCCTACAGTTTCTAAAGAGAGCCAAGCCAAAGTTCAGTCAGTTACATGTGATGAGTCTTATTCTAAACTGATAAAAAGCACTTTTGTTGAAATTTGTTCTGTGTTACCTGAAAGTTTGGGATTATCTACTAGAGATTCTGGCTTTCTAGGTCCACCTTCTTGACATGTCTTGAGTCAACTGCAAATTAATTCAAACACAGGAAGTCAAACAACACCTCTCCCTCCCTTTTTCCAACACCTCAATCAAAAAGTTAATATGCAGATGGAGAGCTGCTGTTGCCACCACCAACATGGGGACTGCACTAGTCCCATGCTTTGAGCTGGAATGCCCCAACCTGAAGCTGAAGAAGCCATCCTGGCTGTATGCTCCGGTGGTGGTGTCTTACTTATTCATCACCAGAGGAATAATTTATCATGTTATTGCTGAACCTCCAAGTGCTGGCTCTATGACTGATGAACATGGGCATCAGAGACCAATAGCTTTCTTGGCCTACAGAGTAAAATGGGCAATATATTATGGAAGGACTTACATGTAGCTTCCTGGTTTAGGTTTCATAATCTTAGACCAATCCAATGCACCAAACATTCCAAAACTCAGAAGGTTCCTTCTTCTATTCATTGGATTCATCCCTGTCCTATTGAGTTCTGTTTTTTTTTTTTTTTTTAATGGCTAGAGTATTCATGAGAATGAAACTACCAGGCTATCTGATGGATTAGAGTGTCTTTTGAGAAGAAATCCGTGGATACTGGATTTGTTCCTGTTAATGAAGTTTAAAAGGCTGTACCAATTCTCTGCTATGAAATATGGAAAAGGATGAAAAACATCTAGAAGAAAACATGGGAAGCATATTGAAGCTCGGGCTAGAATATGGTATCAAAGAGACAAGCTTATCACAGTGTTCTCTCCTGCTGACCTATACTGACATACCACTGATGTTAAGTGGCATTTCCTTCTCAGTTCTTAATTTCTTAAAAAATTAAGCTACATTTCCACAGCTATTAAATAAATAAATAAGCAAGCTGATATATGCCAAAACGCGAAAAGCACCCCAGGGATGAACCCTAACCACGACATTGTCATTGAACTTAAGAAATACACTGCGTCTCTGGCGTTCCGTGTAGCTTAAGATTGCAGTCCCCACGGTGAGAGAACAGGTGCTGCGACCCACAACCCACTCACTCTTGCAAGACAAAATCTCCTTTAACTAATAAAGATGGAATCATTTAACCTTCCCAAGTAAGTTTAGATACTCAAAAGGCACCAGGTCATCATTTCCAAATCAAATGGGGGGGTGGGGGGTGCGGGAGCACTCCTGCCGTTAAGTGCCCAGGCATTGGCCCCTCGCTGGGAGTGGATTCTCGTACCGGTCCACTCCCTGATTCCTAGCCCGAGAACCCCTCTCGAAAAGCCCACCGCGCAAAGGCATCCTCCTCCCCGCAGTCCGTGACTACTGGGACAGCGCTGCTGGAGAAAGGGCAGGTAGGTGTGGAGGAGAGAAGAGGACACCTCCTACCCCGCCCCCATCCCTTCTCCTCTCCTCGGCTTCGGCCCCTGCCCTATGCAACGATGGGAGGCACAGAGGGCAGCGGCCGCGGTGCTCCGCGTCCCGGCCCGGCCCGGGCGGCGGTCGCCCCTCACCCCCTGCCCGCGCCCTCCCAGCCGCGCAAAGGCACCCGCCAGATCGTCCCGAGGGCTCCCTCCCCACTTTTCCCGGAGCCTCTGGATAAGCAGCAGCAGTTGCAGCAACAGGCCCGGGGATCGCCTGGGGGAAAAGAGCAGCGACGGTCTCCACTCACATCCCGGGAACCTCAGCGGATCCCGCGCTCGCCCAGCCCCAGACCCCGAGGCGCGCAGGGCCCGGCCCCCAAACGCCCCCTTACCCGAGGCGGGAGCAGAGGCGGTCTCCGCTGTTTGCCAGTTGCCGCCGCTACAGCCCTCAGCCGCAGCTGCCCGGCGTGTGGGAGTGGGAGGGGTGGCTGGGTGGAGGATGCTACTCTCGACTGAAGGGAGAGGAAGAAACGGAAACAGGAACCACCGCCGCCGCCGCTGCTTAACGGAGCCTTCGGCGCCAGTGACTGAGGGAGAGCGCGAGGCGGCGCGAGCCGGGCAGTCGCTGACAGCGCGAGACCGAGCGCGAGCCGGGTCCCAGGCGCGCGACCCCGAGCCGCGCCAGCCCCATTCCGCGAGGAAAGGAAGGGGACGGGTTGACTGGGGACTCGGAGGGAGCGGCGAGGGGCGGGGGCCTGGAGCCGAGGGAACCGGGCCACTCGGGTCGGCCGGCGATAACGCGCGCACGCGCCGGAGCGCTTTGACAACGAGAGCAGGCGGGGAAACCCAGGCTAGCGCAAGCGTGCGCGCGCGAATGGGGGCGCGCGCCCCTCAGCGTTCCAGGCTTCTGGGAGAGGGCGCGCATGCGCGGGCCGCTGCCACCTACCGCGACCCTGGCGTGTGCCAGGGGTTCTCCCGCCCCCTTCTCGCTGCCCCCACGGATAGAGTAGCCGCAGCATCCAGGGCCAGGCAGAGCCGCGGACTGTAGCGGGACCGGGAGACTCTGCACACGTGGGCGACGGCTCCAACATGAGCGTAGGCCGCCCTCTACTGCTTGAAGGCCGGAGGCTGAGGGGGGCGCGAGTCTAGCTGGCTCCCCATTCCCGGGAGCGCCACCTCCAGGGAATGCCGCATCTCGACCGCCGGGACGGACAGACCCGTGCTAGCTCAGCCGTGGCCCAAACGAGCACAGGTATCTCAGAGAAGTGGAGATTGGAAGCAGGCTCTCTGCCACTTGCTTAGGAGTGATCGCTGCTGCCCAGCTGCAGCTTGCAACGCGAACATATTATGGCATCGCTCCCACATGGGACCAGCTAAGCCCTACTTTATGTTGAGAGAGCTGTGTTTCCACATTCGCCCGGACGGAAAGATGCCCCATGAGGGCCGGAGTTCGATGCTTGGCCTCTCCCCCCGACCCGCGGCTGCGACAGCCCCTCTGATGCGGAAGTTTATTCAGTACGGAAAAGAGAACACGGGACAGAGGGGTGTGGAGGCTTTTCCTTAGTATGCTTCCTACCCGCTGGGACTCGGGAAATTTCTGGCACCCGCGATGCAGAGCAGTGGGCCGAAGAGCCAGTTCACCAGCCCAGAAACCGAGCAGAGACCGAGGACCCGAGCGCGCTGTCCGGGCACACAAACTAGTCGCGGGCCGAGTGGGGTGCCACAGTGGCCAATCAGATGCGAGCTGCGTGAGTGGAGTACGAGCCGACCAATCAGAGGGTGGGAGAATGAGCTTCCCTTACCGAACTCTTCCCTGTGCCTCCAGACCCAGATCCCGAGGCTGGGATGCAGTACTGCGGGAAATGAAATGGTGCCCTAAAGACAGAAGAATTATTCTCCTAGACTTGGATATTTTTAAGTAAATGCCTCGCGTATTATCTTTGAACAAATAGCGGTGGCCTTTCAGATGCTGAGTGTGAAAGGGATCACAGGAAAAAGGTTTAAGAGGCAGTGGCCTGGCAAGACTCTAATCTGACTAATAATGTACATAAATTTACAGTATTTACTGAAACATTTTTAAAGGCCAGGAACTATATTATAGAAACAAATAAGATACTGCCGATTCAAAGGGAAAAAAAGTTTCCCTCAAGACGCTCAGCTTCAGAGAGAGGTTTGTGAGACCTGTGACTCCAGTATTTATGGGCAGCCCTTTACACAAAAAGTTCTCCATGAAAGAGTTTACGTATTTTTGTTATCATTACCCTGTAAGGAGAGAAAATTAAGAGAAAAATGGAGTGACTTATCTAAGGTCAAAAAATACACTGGCAGAGCCAGAATTGTGTTCCAGCTTGGCCTAGTCATCATTCGACAATCATGGTTGCCGTGATTCACTGCAGCGGTTTCTGCACTAAGCTTATCAAGAGAAGAGAATTCTCCTATAAGGCCTGCAGCCTTTGGTTGTTGGAAACAAACAGAAATTTTAGGCTAATGCCATAGTAAGATGGATTGAAGGCCAAAGTCTTATCTGTCACCCTCTAGATAATTTTTAGAAGTCAGAAGTGAGGTGGCTACTTATTTTTTAGTTTAAAAAGCATTTTAAGAAGTATTTTAGCAAACATGTTTAAAGCTTACCTTGCAGAATACCTCAAGATCTCCAAGTTCAAAGCTTTACATTTACCTCAAAACAACAGTTTATCTGCTCTTTATTTTTCCTTTCCAGAATCCTAGGGATTAAAATAGTTATCTTCTCTATCTTCTGCCAAAAAAAAAAAAAAAATCTAACCAAGGAATGTTTATCCAAGATTGAGTGCATTTTTATAGCACAGTATAGTATATATTAAAATACCAAATAACTGGTGTCTCTAGCAGAAACTAGTTCTGTGATTCCAGTTGTGCTCTGCTGTGTCAATGTGCTTCTCAGCCTGTGACAGAACACTGTTATCAAAGCCCTTTCCAGGACATGCCTAGGATTTATCTGCCACCTCAGGACTGGAAGTATCAAATAATTGACTTTTGAGAACAAATCTTTACACGTTAAGTTCCAGGCCAATAATGTATTTACAGAAAATTCACAACAATCCTAGCATTTAAAAAACACAAACCTTTTACTCTCTCTAGAGAGGAATATTACTACAATTTTGCTTTACTCTTGACAGGTTACAGTAAATTTCCGAGAGAACGTATCCCCAAAAGGTTCTACACCTCACTGGCCACCAGAACACACCTCTGTCAAAGGATGTTTTCTCCACAAGCTCCAGCCTCCCTCTCTGCTGCTGGGCCCTCACTCTCTATTCTCACCCCAGCCTCCTGCCTGTGCCTCACATCACTCCTAGTTTCAGATATTTGCTTAAGAAAGTAGAAGTGTTCCACCGACTTCCTTCCCCCCCACCCCGACCCGGCACCGGCTAGGCTTTAAGCCTATCTTTGCTTATGCAAAAACTTAAAGTTCTGCTGACAAAACGTTGTACAGAACATTTTTTATGGCATTATACTGAGAACTAAGAGAAACTTCTAAGTATGGTCAAACCTCTGTTCTCAAACATCTTGGTTCTCAGACAATTCGGTTCTCAACCAAGTAGTTCACAGAAAAAATGTCTTGGTTGTCTAACAGAACTTCTCCTCCAGCTTCTCTACCGCCAACCCTGTCATGCTGATACCTATATGATCAGTCATGCATCTTTAAGATAACAAAGGAGATTCCATTTCTGAAAAAATAGCTTCTGAAACAGTTTTCCAGAACAAATTAAGTTTGACAACCGAGATTCCACTGTACATCACATTCTTTTACACAGCCCGGGCCAAATGTTTAGTCATCAGCCAGAGCTGTGGGGTTCTTGCAGGTGGAACAAGAAGGAGTCAACCGTTAAACAATGGAAAATATCAAAATGGAGGTTAAGTGAGTACCTGAGCAATAACTAGATCACAGTTAATGAACTTTAATACTATCACATTTCCAAAGTTGTGAACATTCTCGTAGGAACTAGTATGAAATTTACTACCATTTTATTAATGACTATAATAAAGTAATTGCCAAGGCGTAATATTGTTGAGTGCCAGCCCCCATAATAAACTCTTCACCCCATCATGTAATTCTCTAATCAACCCTTCATGGTAGACCCTGTTATTACAGGGGGTGGAGATCTGTGGGGTCACAAGGAAGGGTTGAGGAGGCTCTTAGGAGGTTCAGCAGCAGCTACTCACCAAATAGTTTAGAAATTTTCTCATCTCTACCAATGTAGACCAACAAGATATCAGCCCTGGAAATGTTGTTAATAATTTTTAATTTTTCTGTTTTCTAATTGTTGCTCTAGGTACATTTTGCCTAGAGGATTCCATTTTATAGTAGATCATCCAAAAGACAACTCTGTTATGCTGCATACAAGAAGGTGTGACTTTGAAATAATCATTTTACCCATTTGGGCCTTAATTTTCTCATCAATAAAATAAAGGGATTGGACTAAATTTTAGTTGGTTGCCAATTCTGAACTATAAATCTAACCAGCTTGACAGTAACTACAAAAGTGAAATATGGAAAAACAGCCTATATTTTCAAATTCAATAAATGTTTCAAGTCACTTTTGAGCCAACTCCTTAAATAGAAACTGTCTATCTACACCCACTCATTAAAGAGCTAGAGCCAATCTTTTCAATCAGAAGAGTAAATGAAGTGATTGATTTAGAAGCTGATGAAACTACCCAAACTACCCCTCCCTGTGAATTGCCTCCATGGCTGAAATTTCTTTCTTCTCCTTTGGGATAAGGTATCATATAGTTCACACTATTGATTTTGTATTCAACATCCAGTCCTATATTTTCCTTATTAATAGAGCTGCTTGTTTTGTTTTTGTTCGTTTTTTTAGATAACCATTGAACCTCCAGCTATAAAAGGGCAACTCAATTAGCCTGAGTCAATCAGTAAATGAATTCCCTGGTATGACAGAGACTTGTAATGCTTATCCTGTCTTTCCAGGCATATACAGAGATTATATTTTCACAGGTACATCCCTGCCACCACCACCTCCCTTGTAGTTGGTTGGGTCATGTGACTAGTTATAGTCACTAGTCTATAGTGGGTTATGGTTTGCAATGATATGTGTCACTTCCAGGTAAAATGTTTAATTACAAATGTAAGTCCTTACATTTTTTACTTTGCCACAGCCTACGTATTGTTGAAGTTTTGTCCGCCCAGGTCCCCAAGAAAGGACCATGTAGTACAGCCTACTTTTCACCCTCATCAAGTCAGGATGGATAGTTTGAGTAAAAAATATCTTTGTTGTTGAAGCCACTAATATTTAGAGGGTTTGTTTTTTTTTTATTGCAGTATGACCTGGAATCTAAGTTATGCTAGGTTTTACACTATTCTAATTAAAACACCTGAAAACTGTTAATAGTCCTAGAGTAAACTGGCCCAACCAAACTAAAGGGAAAGATTTTTAGTCCATACTTGGGGGCAAGGATTCTCTTTCCTACCAGATATGAACAAGTCAGCCTATAACTAAGATTGCCACTGGCAGCAACCTAACAACCACAAGAGGAACTAATCTTAGAATGAAGTCAGCATACCAAGGATGGCAAACAGAGAGAAAACCCTTGATGATATGACTGAGCTGATGGCTATCTCGCTCCTGAAGGCTATACCTCTCTAGACTTCTAATTCTGCAAAATGATAATTCTATCTGTTGTTTCTCCATAACACATAAGCAGAAATATATCTTTATCTTTGTGTATCTTTAATTTCATCAGAGGTCTTAACATAGATCTAGCTCAAAAAGCACTGAAAAATATTAGATGATTTAAAATTTTAAAAATACAATAGCTCACATTCTTGCTTTCAGAAATAAAATATTACCTGCAGTAACAAAGTGAAAAAGTAATTTGATTCAACCCCATCTTTTTACAGATGAAGAAATTAAGACCCAGAC
>VMDR010027398.1:0-13587 GCA_007922815.1 Macrotus californicus | reverse complement strand
CTCCATTCCCATGCCTCTCCCAAAGATAACTATTAAAAATACTTGTTTATCCTTTTAGAACTATTTCCTCACCTTTACATATATATGGTTTTCTCATTCACAAATGGAGTCAAAATAAATATATTTTTCTGCATCTTAATTTTTGTAACCAAGCACTAGCACTTGGAAACTTTCTATGCCAGTCCATCTTATATATCCCAATCTTTACAGTATATATACATTATATACAATAGATATGATTCATATATCTATATGTAATGTACTATATTATAAAGTTATAACATATAATTATGTTACATTATGTATGCACTCATATAAATATATAATGCATTATAAATATTATAATTACATATTATAATTATATTACTTTAAAATATATATATTTAACAATCCCTTACTGATAAACCTTTGGATTGTCCCCAGTCTGCCATTATTATAAATAATCCTGGCATGGAACTTCTTGTTCATGTAACACTGTGTGTGACTATATGTTTGTGAATGTTTTCTAATCTATAGGACTAATTTTTAATTATGGAATTTTTGAAACATAAAGCAATTAAATAGATTTTGCTAAGCCAGCCTTTTAAAAAAAGGGTGATGGGTAGTGGGGAGGATTCTGGGAAGATGGCTGACGAAGAAGCAACAAAAAAATCTGTCTCCACAGTTGGGCAACAATTGTACTGGCAGAATCTGTCTAATGTAATTACTTTGGAACTCCAGAGTGTAATAAGGACTTACAACTTTTAGGGGAAGATTGGACAGTAAATTGCAGTTAATTTCCATCACTTTCGGCTCTCAGCTCAGAAAAGTCTGGCCGTCCCTATTCCCTTAGCCCTATGGCACGCAGCTGTACTTGTGTTCCTGGAACAGCTTACAGGAACCAGAGCAGGTAATAAGGGTCCTGTTCTTCAAATATTGGAGATCTGTGTTTTAATTGCTGATGGCTGCTTCTGATGACCAAGGTGCAGATGCAGAGGCAGGCAGCTATTTTGAGCCACCTACCCACTATTCCAAGCTCCTCCTTCTCTAGCTGAAGCAATTTCTAAAGGATTTAAAGGGCTAATATCTTTTTTCTACCCTTCATGTTTTTCTTTTTCCCTTTTGGAAGTTCAATATTAAAGATCAGAACATTCAAAAGCAACTTCATACACATGGGAAATTAGAAAGTCATGCACATGCCCAGTGAAAGGTGCAGGCTCAGAAAATACCTGAGAAAACTGTAAGTTTTTATACCTAAGGCTAATCCTCAGCATAAAGACAGTCTACAACAATCAATCTTTGTTTAAGGCTATACAAAACAAACAAAAATGAAAAACAACAAACCATGGGAAGGTAAAGAATCTGATTTCCAGAGTTGCTATTTGTTTGAACTGTACAGTTTTCAACCAAAAAATACAAGACATGCAGAGAAACAGGAAAGTATGTCCCATTCAAAACAAACAAACAAACAAATAAACAAACAGAAAATTCCCCAGAGAAAAGTCAGATGGAGGATCTAGCAGACAAAGACTTTTAAATAACTGTCTTAAAAGGTTTCTCAAAGACCCAAAAGAAGACATAAAGTCAACAAAATGATGTATGGACAAAATGGTATCCATAAAGAATGTAAAGCCTGAAAAGAAACCAAAAACTAAAAACTACCATAACTAAAATGAAAACATTCACAGGAGGGATACAAAGGTATATTTGAGCAGGCAGAAAAATCAGTAAACTTTAGACAAAACTATTAAAATGATGAAGTCGGAGGAATAGAAAGAAGATTAAGAAAAAGTGAACAGAGCTTAAGACACTTGTGGGACACCATCAAATGAGTCGACATTTACACTGTGGGTCCCAAAAGGAAGAGAGAGACAGAGATTATTTGAACACATAATGGCCAGAAACTTCCCAAGTTTGAGAAGTGACATGAATCTCAGCTAATCCTAAAGAGAATGAACTCAAAGCACCCACACCTGCACACATTATAATCAAAACTGTCAAAAGACCAAGAGAATCTTGAAGAGAGCAAGAGACAAGCAATTCCTCACATACAAAGGATCCTCAACAATAGTATCAGCATATTTCTCATCAAAATCTTTGGTGGATAGAAGACAACAGGCTGATATATTCAAACTGCTAAAGAGAAAAAAGAATTGTGAACCAAAAATCCTATGTCTGGCTAATCTGTCTTTCAAAACTGAGGGACAAATTAAGATATTCCCAGACAAAAGATAAGAGTTCATTAGACCTGACCATAAATAATGCCAAATGGGGTCCAGTAGGTTGAAGTGAAAGGACACTGGACAAAGCCACAGGAAGAAATAAAGATCTCAGTAAAGGTAAATACATAGGCAATTATAAAAGCTAATATATGGTAAAAATGGTTTATAACTCTACTTTCTGGTTTCCACATGATTTAAGAGACTAATACATTAAAAATTATTAGTCTAAAATCAAGAATTATTATAACTTTTGTTAGTAGCTCCACATTTTTTTCTCATGATTTTTTCTCATAAGTCATTACAAAAACCACAGCTTATGTTTTTGGAAACACAATATATAAAGATGTAGTTTTCTTTTTTTCTTTTACAGCAATCACTGGGAGAGGTGGGGACAGAATCATATAGGAGCAGAGTTTTTATGTTGTTGAAATTAAACTTGTATAAATTCAAATTAGAGTGTTACAAATTTAAAATGTTCAATGTAATCTCCATAATAACCACACAGAAATAGTTTTAAAAAACACAAAACGAGAAATAAGGAGGGAATTAAAATGTTTCGCTACAAAAAATACTAAGAGAGTAATGCAGGAAATGAAGATCAAAATGCTATAAGGCGCATAGAAAACAAATAACAAAGTGAGAGAAATTATCGATCGTTAATTTAAATGTAAACAAATTCAACTCACCAGTTAAAAGACAGATTGGCAGAATGGGTTAAAAAATGATCCAAGTATATATTGGATACACGAAACTCACTTTAGATCCAAAGGCACAAATGTATTGAAAGTTAAAGAATGGATAATGATATTCCCTGAAAATAGTAACCAAAGAGAATAGGAATGGGTACACTAATATCAGAAAAAATAGACTTTATCAAAAGTGCTACAAGAAACAAAGAAAGATACCATATAATTACAAAAGTTTCAATATAGCAAGAAGATATAATTATAATCATTTATATACCTAATAACAGATTATCAAAATACATGAAGCACAAATTTACAAACCTGAATAAACAGAACAGCTGGAGACTTCAATACCCCACTCTAAACAATGGATAGAACAACCAGACAGAAAGTAGTAAATCGAGCACTGGAACAACACAATAGCCCGAGTAACCCTGACAGACATATAGAACACTTCCCAGCCACAACAACATGCACATTATTCCCACGTGCACTGGGACATTGTCCAGGACAGACCATATGTGAGGCCACAAATGAAGTTTCCTAGAGATCACTCAATAAACTTACTGTGCTGTCCCCACTCACAGAACTTGTCCAGACGTACGAGGGACTTCCAGTCACCAGTGGCTCTTGCCTTTTCTGAATGCCCTTGCACACAACAGGCCTGAAAGCCACTGACTTGCGTGGCTGTGGGCTGGAGCCTTTTCTGATTTGGTGTTCCAGTCGTGCCTTCCATGTCCAGTGATTACTGGACATTGATTAGTTTCTAATAGTGAATGTAGTCAGGGGTAAGGAAAAGCCAACAGAGATGCTCTCCAGGTATATCAAAGTATTAAAGAACTAGAAACAAGAACCTTAATGTAATTAAGAGAATTTAAATTTGCCGAGCAACACTGATCACCAAGAGTTGTTTGTTTTTACCCTACACCTCTTGTATTCTCTTCAATTTCACAAAGAAACTAAGACTCAGCCTTCCTGGTGAATATTATCAACAGATCAAATCTCTCCCTGTCTGAGAATCCTGTGTTTATGGCTATTTCTTAGTTAATCATAAGCAGAAACTCTCCATGTTATGCACCTTTGAATTCTTCTTAGCACTGGGCATAGTGCCTAGTACATATTTAGTTTTCAATAAATATTTTTTAAAGGAAGAAACGTCCTAATAGGACACATGTGATATCTCCTGGCTATCTTTCTGATTTGGTTTGCGATGTTTAAATACGAATTATCTAGTTTTCTAAAATCTACTTGGCAGGCCGAAGACTTACTGGACCATCTTCTTATTTTTGCTTCCACCACAGGGGGAAAAATCTTTTTAATAAAATAAACCCTGTGGCTCTTTTCTTTAAAAAACCAAACATTTGTGGTATTTAAACTGCCATTTCTCCTTTTCTCCAGTTCTGGCTTATTTTTATGCATTTTATTGTGGACTCAAATGTGCAAGAGAAAAATGCTGTTGAGTTCTTTTTTTTAATCTGCTTTTCATTTTGATCAGCTTCTTAAACACCTGGAGGACTAATGTGGACCACCCAGAGGAAGGTCATCTGAAACCTACCAGCAGCTCATGGTAGTGCAAGATCAATGGTTGACACTTTAGACCTGAGTTATTGTTATTCCATCTCTGCCCATACCTGGCTGTGACACTGAACAGGTCACTTAACCTCCCTGTATCTCTCTTTCCTTGATAGGGGCATTACGAGGCTTGAAAGAAATAATACATTAAAAAAACCTTGCACTGTGAAAAATATAAAATAGAATGAAAGTATAAAGCATTGTTACAAACAAGCTTTTATAAAGTAGAGCCGTGCAAATTAAACAAAATCTTATGGGTCCTTGTGACCACCCACATTGCCATGTGCAAACAAAAAGAGATGTGCCTTTCTTTTCTCATTTTGTTGCTGCATTCTTTGGCATAAGACATCTTGTTTAGCTGCTAGAACCAAAATAGAAGCAGCAATAACAGCAGAAGGCTCCATGTGACAATCAGCTTTCCATCTGTAAAATACCTCATACCTCCGGAGAGGGACCAGCAGTTCAGTTCTCACATTAAACATCCATGTCCTTGGTTCTCCTGTTTCCCTCAGGAAATGTGTTAGGCAAATGGGACAGCAGATCTGAGTGTTTAAAATAAATAATTTCGTGAGGCAGAGCTTTTAGAATAAATGTCATCTTTCCCGTAATCAGAAAGTTCCCTGGTTATTATAATCTCGCAGGAATGTTCCCTAAGTAATTAACTTTGTAAATATTGCTGTATGGCACACTTCCTCATCCTCAGCCTACCTGGAAATATCTGAAATAACAGATTTTTGAGGCTGACCTCTTTGGGTTACAAATGGTGGAAACCCAACTTAAAGGAGCTTTAGCAAAAAAGGGAATTTATTGGCTTAATTGTGAAGCCCAAGACTCATGTTGGCATTGCCTGATACCTATGACATAAATGCTCCCCCGTACTCGATTTCTACCTCCTGACATGACATGACTGAATGTGGAGGCGATAAAGGTGCACAACTGGCGTTTGAGAACCAGCACCAGCCAACTCAGCACACCGCTGCCTGTGTGCTAGGCGTGGCGCTGTGTGCCAAAGCCACTGGGTTCCATAAAACATGGTCCCTCTCCTGACACAGGGAAGGAGAGGGGAGAGGGAGCTCTTAACACTTTTACAACATTCACTAGGAACCAGATGCCAGGTGGTCAATTCCATCCTCTATTTGCTGTAAGAGCTTAGACTCTGAACCCAGACTGCCTGAATTTACACAGCAGCACGACAATTTGTGTAGTGTTTAGTTTTGAGCAAGTTACTTAAACGCTCTGTGTCTCAATTCCCTCATCTATAGGAAGGGGAGAGTAATAACATCTGCCTCACAAAGTTGTTCTGGGAAAGAAAGTAATTGATACATGCGAAGCATTGAGAATAATTTCTCATTCGTGGTGAGTACTCATCAAGTGTTTGCCATTGATACACTATTATTGCCATTTTCTAACCCTGACAAAAGCCCTATGATTGATGTGTGGAAATCTCCAGTGAAGAAACTGAGAGGCGGGGTGGCTTGCCTAAAGACAAAGGCAATACGGTTAAGCTGGTATTTGATCCTGAGCCTATATAATTCCAAGTCTCACACTTGCTCTACCTACCACAATAATAACAACACTATTTACCATATACACATTCTGAACCAGAAGCTTTAAACATATTTTCTAATGTATTCTTCCCAATGATTCAGTGGGTCAGGGTTTTCTGTTTCCATTTTACAGGTAAGGAAACTGAGGGTCAGAGGGGTTAAGTAATTTTTAAGGCCATACAGCCAGCTGGGATTTGAAGCAAGTCTAGAATAGAAATGTATCCTTAACTACACTGACAAATGACCTAAAACTATTTTTACTGTCATCTGGAGCCATGTTTCTTCATTCTACCCTGAGACAGAATGTGAAATATGGGCAATGTGGAGTGTGCCGTAGGGGAAATAGGGACCTAATGCACAGCAGCAATAGAACGGAGGGAGAGATACTTGTTTGTTGCATGTCTTACTGAAGGCTCAAAGAGTACTTCTTAGAGGAGGTGGCATTTAACGGGGTCTTGTTGGATGAATCTTAGCAGGCTGATGCAGGGGGTGTGCATTTCTTACAGAGGAAACTACCTGAATGAAAGCATAAAGACTTGAGTATGTGTGTATGTTTGGTGAATAGAAGGCAGACCAGGCAGGCACCATGGGATGGGCAGCTGAGGATGGAAAGGTCAGCCCAGATTACAGAGGGATTTTCTGAGCACCACACTGAGAAATTTGGGTTTCATCCTTTGGCCAAAGTTTTGAGAAGTGGAATTACAAGAACTGGCCTGTATTTTGGAAAACAAGGCTTGAAGCAATATGTAGGATAGACTGATGGAATGAGTCTGGAGCCAGGAAGATGAGTTATATGTTATTGTAATAGTTTATGCAAGAGATTATGCAAACCAGAATTAGGGTGGAGTTGGACAGCAAAGGATGACTCTGAGAAATACTTCAAAATATCATTAACAGAATCATCTCTACTAATGAAAAAAAACCTGCATACATGAGACACTGGTGGCACACCAGTAACAATATTCCAATTCACCGCATCTTTACCGAGCACTTGCTAAGGCAGGCATTGCACTAAGCACTGACAGGAACATAAAGATATGAAATAGCTTCTATACAAATATTCTTCACTTATTATCCGTCCTGTACTATTCCAAGCCTTTTACACGCACTCTCTAGAACCCTCAAACAACCCTACGGAGTAGTTACTACTATTCTCTCCAATTTACAAATGAGGACACCGAAAGTCAGAGAGGCACGACACCGTGCTGAAAACCACAGCGTGTGTCAAAGCCCACACGGTTTCCCTAGTACCTAGCACAATATGCAAATAATCACATCAGCGCAGGCCAAGGCATTCCTCTCTGGCCTGGACATTTGCAGTGGCTTCTTCCACCCTTTTCTGCCTCCTTACCTATCTTTTCCTTACTCAGTAACCAGAATAATATCTTTAAAAACAAAGAAGTCACTTTTGTGCCTAAGGCTTTTTCTGTGGTCTCCCTCTGTACTCAGAATACAACCCAAGTATTTACTTTCCTGGGCCACGCAGCTCTGCGTAATGGGCCCCGACCACTGGCCCTGCCCACCACGTTCTGCTCACCCCTTGGCTATCACAGTCCAACGATACCCACTTTCTAGGCTCTGCAACATTGTAAGTGCTCTCCCACCTCAGGGCCTTTGCAAATGCTGTTCTCTCTGCCATGCATCGCCTCCCCTCTCTTTACCAGCTAATTTCTTATACACACTTTTTGTTTGGTGGGTGTTCACATGTTATCTGAAGCACCACTCTGACCCATGCTGGAGTCTGAGTGAAAAGAAAAAATTAGTAATTTTGATCCTGACATAATTTAATATATTAATTTCTATAATGGAATTTTTACATGAATTTTATTTTTTAAAAACTATCACATTAAGATTATCATTGATCTTAACTACTGAGTTTTTTGGCAACTCCTTAAAATTGGCACCAGAGGCAAGTGCCTCCACCCCTCACCCTTGTCCCAGCCCTGGTTACCTGTCTCTCCCACTAACCTGCCAGCTTTAGGAGAGCAGGGACCATGGCTTAGGAGATGGAACAAACGAAATGTGTAGAATGACTGAGCATTCAAATGTATCATCTCATTTCATCATCATAGTAATTCTGTGTTTGGGTATTCCCTCCTGTTTACAGGTGAAGAAACTGATGTAAAAGATGTTAAGTAGCCTGGCCAAGGTAGGTATATAGTCAACTAGCACACAGCAGAGCTGGAATGTGAATCCAACCTCTGAGATTGGATTCAGGGCTTTCCCAGTTCACCAGTCCCTGTCCTGGGACACACTCAAACAAAGGCTAAATGGATTTCCAGGGGGCTGCTGCAGAAAGTGATTCTGGATTATATGGGGAGCTGAACCAGCTGACTTACAGGTTCTTCTCAAAACTGAGAATTCTCTGATTCTATGATGATCGCCTTAGAATATAGCCCATGGGCTTTGGTGCTGAATAGAACTTGGTAAACCCAGTGTATTCACCTGAAAAGTGGGAAGAACAGTACCTGTCCGACTGATTTGTTGTGAGCATTAAATAAAATGATGTACGTCAGTTGCTAAATACAGTGCTTTCAACGTAGGAGATATCGAGTGTTATTAATTAAAATCATCATCATCAACAACTTAACGAGAGTAAGGACTCTGGAGCTGGGCAGTGGAATAACTTCTCCTTCCCTCCACTTCCAGGCGAGTGCCAACTCTCCAAGCAGGAGGAAGGGAATTAGACCTTCTAGCTCACTTCTGTACTTGTGTTCCTGACGGGAAGCAGGCTACTCGATCTTGTTTTGAAGTTGAGCGTCTTAGACTCTGAAATAGGACCAGAAACAAGACCTGCTGGTTTTCACCTAACACTCCTGCCTCCTGACTTTCTTAGGTGGAACTAATTTCCAGCAGCCTCCAGCCAGGCCCTCTGTCCTTGCCCTTCTCTGCCAGTCGGTGAGATAACCTGGCACTTGGGAGGAACAGGCAGGAGGCTCCATCTGACAGAGAAGGTCTCTCCAGTACAAGCAGCATTATCTATAAAACATCTCCACATGGAGAGAAGGGAGAAGAATGTTTTATCTCCTGACAGCAAAGTCAAAATGAGTGTTTCATGGGAGAAGGTATGGTTTTAATCAGCTGAGGTTGCATGTGGGAGCTTCCTGGCTCCTCTCCTTCACCTTTTCTTGTGCCAGAATCTTACTCCAAAAAAGGCTGAACCAGCCCAGTGATAGAATTATATCCAGTGCAATGCTCGCCCCTGGGGTCAACTTCATAACCTCTAGAATGGTGTGGGTCTCATAGCACGCACCCAATAAACACATGTTGAGTGACTGTATAATGGACAACTTTACACACATGCTCACAAATTTACAGGCCTCTGGTATGAGGCATCTGTCTACATACACTTTCTCCTTTGAATTTCCTTTCATGTTTTTTCTTTCACTTTCTCGGTTCATTTGTTATGCCCCTTCCCATCTTTACTTACACACACACACACACACACACACACACACACACACACATTCTCAAGATCAAAAAGAAGTAGAGGTGTAACAGATCGATTTTCCTCAAAATAAAAGCAACTGCAGACTGACAATGTAATGTACCACAGCAAGATTTCCGATTCTGCTGCTAGTTCAGCTGATACGAAAACGTAAGTGAGGCTTGACTGAGTTTGCTCTACTATCTGCACACTTCAATAATTCAGTGTCATTTTGTGAGTGAGTGAGCCACAACTAGCCACTAAAACCTGAGTGAAGCATACAGGGGAGCAGATTCTGAGGCCAAAAAGTAAGCAAAGGGGAAAACAGATGAGAATCCATATTGACAAGGGCTGGCAAGACAGATCGAGGCAGACTGGAGCAGAGAGAGTACAGAGGGAGGGTAGGAAAGGCAGGACACTTACCTATCTGCCACTTTTAAAAACAATGTGACATGACAGGCGAGGACAGAGGTCCAACGTGAATTTTATGTCACAGTGCTCAGTGGCCATGGGGAGGCAGTGGAGGATATTTAAGATAATGTGAAGGATATTCTACCAGGAGGATAAACACAGGAATGGGGAATCCAACGTGTGTAACGCTAAGGAGTGCAGACAGGTATGGGGCTCATGGGTAAGAGCAAGGCATGTCCCAATATTGGCAGGAAGTGCAGTGTGTAGTTGATCATAAAAATGACCCCTTGGTAATGTAAACTTTGTAGTTCATCCCATCAAGAGGTGGGATCTATTCTCCATCCATTGATTCTCTACTCATTGGACCATTTGACTTATTCTGTATAACATGTTGCAGGCAGATGCTCAAAAATAACTTGCTTGTTGGGGGTTGTTTTCTCTCTTGCTGTTCTTGCAAGCCTGGCCATCACCCCAATGTGTAAATTCCCAGGCTGGCTTACCGAATAATGAGAGGCGTTGTGTCTCTGTCGCCCTTATCACCCAAGCCAGCGGACACAGGCCAACCACCAGTGGCAGAACCAGAGAGCTGACCAGCAGCTGCCTGCAGCAGCACGTAAGTAAGCCGGGCCAAAACCAGCCGAAGAACTACCCAGCTAAACTAAGTCCAAATTGCCAGTACAAAGAACTATAAACTAAATTTATGGTAATTGTTTTAAGCCACTAAGGTTGGGAAGTGTTTGTTTTGTTATGCATCAATAAACAGCTAATATACAAGGATATCACATTAGTCAGTAGTTCAAGTTCAGGGATTTGGCAACAAGAATTCAGAAGACAAAAAACTCATTTTGGGAACAAACCAGGAAGCTAGTAACAAGAACCTGAGTAAACAGAAGGACAGCGTCTCAGATTTTAGGGGTGAACACCTTAAAAGTAAACGTGTTTTACACCGTAATGTGAACTAAAATTTGCTAAGTGCATTCAGGGTGAGGGCAGGATTGCTCAGAGTCTTGACTTTTAAATTCCTCTACCCATCTTGCGTGCCTGTTTTCTACAGGAACTATTCCAAATCTTTTCCAAACTCTTCAGACCCCAGACCACCCTTGGTGTTTTGTGTTCACTCACCTGATGATGTTACCTGTCATGTCACAAAGAGAAGAGAAGCAACTAAATAAGAACTCAGTCAACATTCTGCCCCGCCAAAACAGACTTACTCAACTGCATCCAGATGCCCTTCATTCTCCCTAACATGATGAAGACAATGTCCTCTTCATGCCTGAGGTTAATCATCCTACCTTGACTGCCTACAGGACTTCTATTCTGTCCCTATCTCCTCTCTTCCATCTTCACTCTCTTTTTACTTAGTTTTTCCCATCAGAATGGAAAGAGTCCAATCATTTCCATTTCAAGAATCCTCCCTTACCCCAACTTGTTCTTCTGACCACCCTATTTCTCTCTTCCCCCTTAATCTCAAACTTCGGGGAAAGGTGTTGCACACCTGCTGCTCCCATGTCCTCCCCCTTTTATTTTCCAACTTTTCTTTTTCTGCTCTCAACACTCCATAAAATTACTCTCAACGAAAACTGGGGACCAGACTGAGCCGGACATATACAAGGACATCATCCACTTTGCTCTTTCTGATTACCTGTGAAAGGTTCTGATTGGTCAGAGCTTGTCTGTCCTGGTTTCCCTTAGGACACTGTCCTGAAAGTGACCTACAACTTCTCTGAGCCAGAGGACGTCTGCCCACTCAATTACGTATCAGGAATTGTCATTTTGGTTTAAGTGTTGAAAGGGACAGACTACAAAACTCGAGATCTGTATGATGCCAAGGTTCTTCACCTGTGAGAAGTCAGAGCTAGAGGTGACCCACTTTAAGGAAGGCCACACCAGTGCCGCTAGTCCACAACAGCCGCGGGTTCTGCAGTCCAGGAATCTGCATAGATGGGAGGAGCAGGAGAAAAGCACGGTCTGACTTTTGTGTTTAGGAGCTGAGCATGCCTAGTAAGGACCGTGCACCAGGCTTTTCCGCTGACACCTAGACCTTCGGCGTCGCGCACACACTTCTCCTACCTTACCTGCCCCCTGCTGTCCTCCTGTTTATTCGAGTTCTTGTAACTGGGCTCATGGTTGGTTTCTGGAGAAAATAAAAAAAACCTGGCAGCAAGAGAGAAATGAAAATGGAGGGTTTTGTTTTTTCCAACTTCTGCAATTCAGAAAAAAAATACAAAAGTGGGAGTGGGAGTGGGCACGGGGTGCTAACAGACTATATCCAGACACAAATCTTCCTAAATACAGAGTGAGGCAAAAGTAGGTTTACGATTGTGAGTGCATGAAACAGAGTTTGTTTGTGTAGTATTATTTATTAATTACTGCATTACTTTCCATATGAACAACTGTAAACCTACTTTTGCCCTGGCCTGTGTTAAAGGCAGCCAACACTCACAAAAAGGCAAATAGGCGAGGTCCTTTAAAAACTATTAAAACAGGGGAAATTCCAGAAATTAACAGGCAAAGCTAAAAGTAAACATATATGTAAAATGAGTAAATGCACTAAGTTACCTAATAAAAGAAAAGGTCTTTCCAATTGGATCACAAAGCAAAACTCACATTTACATGAGTGAAGTTACTGAAAAAGGCTGATAGTCAAAGGCTGTGCAAATATATCCTAGGTGGGTGGAAACAGCTTAGCACGGGATTACATTCAAGCTAAAAAGCATGGAACACAAAGAGCACTTTATAAAGCTAAATTATGCCAATAAATATAATAGTTATAAATTAATTTATAGCAAATAATTTAATATTAACATCATAAAGTAAAAACTGTGAGAAGTAAAAGGAGAAATTGGTGGAAATGAACCAGTGATAAGAGACTTTAATCACCCCACTTATGTGACTGTCACCGACCGCGACAGATCAAGGACACACAACATGGTTCCCAAACTAACCAAGTACCAGGGCACAAAGAAAACTTCAAATGTTCCCAAAAGTGGAAACTTTACAAATTATATTCTCTAAACACAATGTAATAAAACTAGAAATTAATACCAAGTCAGAACACAAAAATGTTTTATCGCCTAGTTATTAAAATTCTTATTTAAAAAATTCTTAAATAAAAGAGAAAGCTCAAATTCAAATTGTAGAGAATATGAAAAACAATTTCATAAAATACTAAATATTGAAACTATGAGACAGCAAATAAAACAGGGATCATAAGAAAATTGAAAACCTTTAATACTTATATTAACAGAAAACAATAAAAATAAGTTTAGTATTTAATTTAAGCATTTGGAAAAGAAAAACTAATTTAAACAGTGGGAAGCAGAAGGAAGAAATTAATAGTGAAAAGATGAAAATCTGTATTCTGTATAACAGATGATGGATAGAAGTAGTAATAGAAAAATAAATTCAAAGCTGATAATCGGAGGAAAAACAATAATTACCACTAGCTTACAAAAATCAAGAAAACACATAAACAAAGAAAGCACAAAATAAGAAATTAATATGAGGAAATAATCACATAGAGGAAAATAAAATATTATGATATTTTTGCTTAATGTTATACAAATGTTAAAACTTACATTTATCTAAAATACAAATGCAGGATCTAAATCTAAAATAAAAAATCTAAACAATGTACACAAAAAAACAGAAGTTGTCAATAAACTACCCCTTCAAAAAATACTTCTAGCTCCAGATATTTTTTATAAGAAAATTTTTCCAAATATTTAGTATTTTATGAAATT
>VMDR010027397.1:0-13590 GCA_007922815.1 Macrotus californicus | reverse complement strand
TTCCTTCCTTCCTTCCTTCCTTCCTTCCTTCCTTCCTTCCTTCCTTCCTTCCTTCCTTCCTTCCTATAACATTAGTTAATAAAATTACATAGGTTTGAGGTGTACAGTTCTATAATACATCATCTGTACACTGTATTGTGTATTCACCACCCCAACTCAAGTCTCTTTCCATCTCTATTTTTCCCCCTTCCCCTTTACCCTTTTCTACCACTCCCCCATACCCTTTTCCCTCTGGCTATCACTATGCTGTTATCTGTGTCTAGGAATTTTTTTGTTTGTGTGTTTTGCTAATCCCTTCGCCTTTTACACCCAACCCCCAACACTCTTCCCCACTGACAGCTGTCAGTCTGTTCTCTGTATCTATGAATCTATTTCTATTTTGTTAGTTTATCTTGTTTATTAGATTCCATATATAGGTAAGTGAAATCTTACAGTATCTGTCTTTTTCTGCCTGGCTTATTTCACTCAGCATAATTGAGTCTATGTTAATTAGGGACCCAGTTAGTTGCAATAACAGGGAATCAACCCAATTCTTCGTTTCTCTCTGTGTCTATGCCCTTTCTCACATAACAGTGCAGTGTCCTCTTACTATGAATGGAATGTACTTTCTTCACTGGCCTGCTGGCCGATTTTGGCCAATAGAATGAGGATGTGCATGCCAGCTCACAGCCTCGCCCTCAGGGAGTCTTGTTTATTCCATTGTTTTCTTGCACATCTGCTTTCTATGGGAAGAACATGCCTAGACTAGCTGGGTGATTCCAGCACGGACCAAGAAACTTGTGGTTCATAAAGCTGTTCCATTTTTAATTTTTGATCCAATTAAATGAGTTCCATTTTTATTTTTCTGATCCAGTTAAGCCAGTTCCATTTGTACTTTTTTTGATCCTCATGTTTCTTGGCCCCTTCCTGGCATCAACCAGCTGGTCTAACATGTTCTTCTCATGGAAAGAGCAGATGTGCAAGAGAACAATGGAACGTACAAGACTCCCTGAGGGAAGGGGGCTGTGAGCTGGCATGCACATCCTCATTCTATTGGCCAAAGTCAGCCCATGGGCGGATGAAGAAAGTACATCCTATTCACAGTAAGAAGACACTACAGTGTTACGTGAGAAAGGGCATAGACACAGAGAAGAATGAAGAATTGGGTTGATTCCCTGTTATTGCAACTAACTGGGTCCCTAATAAATATAGACTCATGTCACTTTCTCTTATAAATTAGGTATCATTTGTGGTTTTATCTATGCAGTATCTAAAGACATTTTGAAAATTTTAAAGAAATAGTGGAACTGAAAGCCCCTATGTATTTTTGGTGCTATTCTGATTAGTGTGTTTTCTGTATCACTCTGTCTAGAATGGGTGATGACTGGCCTTCCTCTCTTCCTCGCTGAAGTGAGGAGATGAATCTTGCTTTTCTTCATACTGTTTATTTTTCATAAAAGAAAAAATAATTGTACTGCTGGTTACTCTTAGTTCTTCCCACAATTTAGCATTTCAAACATTTGGAATTGGTTTAACTAAAAGTAAAAAAAAGAAGTTTAAAAATGTTAGCTGCCAATGTTCTAACATATTGAAAAACAAACAAAACCAAGCCACTGGCCACCCATGCTGGGAGTTGCTGCCTGGGTCTGGGTGATTAGTCTAAACTCTCTTTCTGGGACTGCATGTATTTCTTTGGAAAATCTGAGCGGGGGACAGGAAAGATGCTATATGCTGATGTGTGGGCTTTGGACACAGTCTGTTCAATCTCTTCCTGTACCCAGCTTTAACTTTAAGATGCATACTATTATTATTATTTTAATCAACATCAAATGTTAATGGAAAAAACTAAGAGTTTGTGTTTAAGGATCAGGTTGCCTTTTCTTTAAATTTTGGCTCTGGAACTTTCTGGATGTGTAGTTTTAGATAAGTAAGTGTCCCTGTAGTTCAGCTTCCTGAGAAAAAACGATGGTCACATCTCCATTCATTTGTTGTGAAAATCGAGGAAACATTTGTCAAGCTCCTGACACATAAGGCAGGCAATCAAGAAATGAACTTAGGGCTAGTAAATTTCTTGTAGTCTATTAGTCAGCTAAGTTTCCTTTCTCAGCCATCTTGATTACTCAATGATGATTCACTCATCATTGATTTACTCAGGCTCTACTCCTTATCTTCCTTATGCTGCATCCAGGAAGAAGGAGCAGATCTTACCTTGCATATCAGCGCTCCTATGGCAGACAAAAATGGGAGATGGTGGCACCAGACATAACCCTTAACATTGTGCTCACATTACAATGGTTGAAGCTCATCATGTTGCCAAACTTTCCTCCAATTAAATAAAAAGTACACAAAGTGTCCCAAAAGGACAGATCCAGCAGGGGAGTTGGGATGCGAATCTTTTTACCAGAATGTGACATTTCTTAGCAGGTTTGCCTGTTTGTGAGGTCAGCAACAATCTTTATGTGAACCAATAAGGCACAAGGAATGGGGATGGTAAACATGACATCTGACTGTGCCATCAACTGTCATTGAAATGATTGGTACTCAGCTTTTCGATCTCAAAGAGCAAGCTGTTCATCACTTTCCAATTTAAAGGTTCAAGTAAGTGTATGCATTTCTTTGTAGATAAAGAATACAATTAATTTGACATACAAATGTAAAGGGCAAAGTTTACTTAAAAAATCAAAGTATGCATTATAGCAAGGGACTGTCACTGAGCAGGTTTGTGCAGAAGGTGTGAACATGAGGGGTAGCTATGATTGCTCGTTTATTGTGTCAAACATGTCCTGGGCACTATTCTAGGTTCTGTTATGTGTCAAATTATAAAAGAGACAAAATCCCTGCTCTCCTGATGTTACATTCTAGTTATAGAGATAGAAAAATATGTAATGAATAGGTAAATAAACTAAGAAGCATAGAGCAAGGCAAGGGAGTTTGGGAATGCAAGATTGAAGAGTGACTGTATTAGTGATAGGGCCTTTAGGGAGATAATTAAGGTTAAATGTGGTTACAGGGTGTAGCTTTAATCTCATAGAACTGGTGTGCTTCTAAGAGTGTAAGACAAGAAAGAGGCATTAGTGAGAGCTAGGCTCACTCATGTTCTCTCTCTCTCTCTCTCTGTGTGTGTGTGTGTGTGTGTGTGTGTGTGTGTGTGTGTGTGTGTACAGAGAAAAGGCTGTGTGAGGACACAGGGAGAAGGTGGCTGTTTAAAGGAAGAAAGTCCCACCAGAAGCTTAATCTTGGACTTCCAGTCTCCAGAATTAGAAGAAAATAAATTTTTGTTGTTTAAACTACCCAGACTCTGGATATTTTGTTATGACAGCCCAAGTAGACTAATACACCAACTTTTAGTTTCTTTATTCTTTAACCATGCCAAAACTTCCACCATGTAAGACATGTTACTTTACACATAGTAGGCTCTCAATACATATTTGTCATTTGATCTCTACACTTGTTTCATGTTCCATAAGACTCCTTAAGTAGACTTTTGAACAAGAAGGGGAAGATAAGAAAAATTCAACTTGGGTAAGCTTCCAAAAAAAAGAGAGGAAAAGCCACATTTGAAGAGCTGTTACCCTTTGATTAGAAAACCACTTGAACTCCCTAATAAGCCTTTAAGTACTAAAGAGATAAAGAAATGTCATCCTGCAATGGATGAGCCCTTTAAAGATATTAAAAATGCCCCTGGTGCCTCTTCTGCCAGATAAAAGGAGTTGCTCAAGTGCCCTCGAATTACTGTCCTGCACTAAAACTATATCCATCCTTTTGTTTCAGTCTAGAGAGTTGGAGTGGACAAACATGGTCCCTGGTTGTTAGGAACCCAGGTTCAATGTGCCCCACCCTGCAGCAGGCACACACAGAGTTGGCCTGGTCTACTCCCTAACTAAAAGACCAATACCTGGCCACCCTGAGATCTGTGTGCCTCTAGTCCCTGATATCATTTTACTGTGTGAAGAAACAGGATGAACTAAGGGAAATAGGATGTTATTATTACCATTTTTAATTGGAATAAGGGAAAATCCCTAGAATGTGGTATTTCTAGCTAAAGGTCAATTTCAATAGGTTTTATAAGTGATTGGACTTTGTTTTTTTTGACTTGCCAGATTGTCTTGAAAAGAAAGAGAAATAGTTATGGTTTGGGTTGTGGTGTTTGTTGTGACTATTCTAGATGTTGAGCAAAGTCTAAAAAACTAGATATGAACTTGCTCTTTACTTTCTGGATTGGGGTTTGTTGTTTTCCTTTTCTCATTCAGCCCCTGTGTGTGTGTGTGTGTGCATGTGTGTGTGTGTGTCTGACCATGGTTTAATGAGATTATGTCACCAAGGCAGACATGGAGGCATGTGATGTCTCCGTTCTACAATGCTGCCAGCTCTTATATCTAGGGTCTCTCATTTAGAAGCCTTAGTAAATTCTTTCAACTACCTTGTCAAGCTTAAGTCGGTAGCAAATAGGGGAATGTTTTTCCTTTTGGGGTGAGATTACTTTTAAATGATAATGAGAAAGTGCCAAAGTAATGTAAAGGCATACACTTAAAAGGGTGCTGCCCTTCTTGGCTCACTAGGTTTCTGCTGGGTTCTTGTCATAAGTTATCAGTCATAATCCTTGTGTGGAGAGAGCAAAAGGACTTCCAAGGTGATAAGAGAACTCCTTTAATGTCATGAGGCTGCCCAACATGTGTAGTTTGGGGGCTTCGTTGTGTTTGTTGATTGCTGTGATCTAGCCCAGGCCTGAAATGTATTGGCAAATGGCATTGACCCTTGTCTGTTCCCTCCCTTTATTCTCTTCAACCACCCCCCACCCCGGCCTTGTTTCATTGTTTAGGAATATTACATCTGCACAACAGCTCCAAAGATGCTGTGGTTCTTTTCCCTAGGATGTCTGCTTTATAGAAGATCCCTTTCCACATAACCTCACCCACATTTGCTACTTGTTTTTTTATCAGAGGTCAAATCTTAAAACAATTAGCTTAGGATGAAGAAAAGAGAGGGGCGGGAATGTTGGGGTTACTTTGTAGGAAAAAATAACTTGATGTTAATATTTCACCTTTTACAATTATAAAATAAGCTAAGAGACAAAGTCCCTATACATGATTCACCCCTATCATATCTGCCTGCTCTCTGTACATGCAGATACTTTAAAAAGTTCATAGCTTACTTTATGTATGTGCACATACTGAGATATATATCTAGATGCTTAAAATGATCGAGGTAGAATTTCACTTGTGAATGTACTTTCTCCATACCTGAAATTTGCAAAGCAATGAAGTTGTTGCCTTTCAAAGAAGTTCTAAGTGTATTTATTATTTTACATGATTAATACACTTAAACATATTTCATTTACTTTATAGATTTTGAAGTTTTAATTTTTAATTGACTATCCTCCCTAGTGAGCTCTAAAGTTTCTTACATAAAGCTTTACCTTAAGGAAAGATCAGAGAAAGCCCTCTTAGAGGTAGACATCAAGAAAGCCTGGAGATAGCAGACAGAGTTTCTGAAAACAAGATCTTATCGCAATAGGTAAGGCTAATAAAAGATAGGTACTTTATCTTTTTTTTCCTTTTGAATACAAAGGCCTTTTACTTTTAGAAAAGTCATATGTCTATGTAATTCCAGCAAAGTCAAAGGAATCAGCTTTCTTTTGGCCTAGTTTGCAGGAGAAAATGCTAGAATTAAGATTTTAAAATCCAACTTGAACCAGACTGACCACATCTGTCATTCACAGTGGTCTGATGGTTGCAAACTTCTTTTCCGTGGATGCTTCTACATGTTGTGCTTTCAAGGAAACAACACTTTCAAGGTTAATTGAAACCTCCTGTTGAAAATCAGCAAAGTCCAGGGTATCTTTTGGTGTAATTTGAGTCTATAGTATTTGAGCTCTCATCTTACTCATGAATAAATGCCACTCTTCGAGCTAATATTTCAATAACAGATTCATGGATTATTGGATTAATGATGAACGGGCATTAAACTTGTTTGAATTTCCAACTTGCTGCAGGTGATCTGGCAAGTTTCAAGACCTCCTTTGGAACAAATAACTGTACTTGTCCTATAAAACCGCATAAACTCAGGAGTCACTCCTTTTTCAAAGGTAGTGGTATTTTGCAGCCAGACCACCACTTTTTTCCAATGGCATTTGAATCTCTGTGGTTTCATTCTCAGTACCAAATGAAAACAAAAAATATCAGAGGCCATTACATATCCTCAAAGTTTGCTGGTCACGTTGGCCAGGAAATATTCTCAAAGCCAAACATTTGTATTTGGAAGGCTTATTGGAGACCAATCTTAGGAACAACACCTATGGAAGGAACAGAGGGGAATAGGATTGAACAGAAAAGGAGCTATGAAGTCATCCTTCAATGTTCCCTGGAATTGAATCAAGGGGTTCTGATGTCTACATCCCCAGAAAGAGGGTACCCAGTCATTGGAAGCAGGCTGGACCCAAGAAAGAGCTCCTTTGGGTTGAAGTAGTTCCCAGGGAAAGAGGAAAGATTCAACTGGTGCGTCACCAGCAACATGGGTCATCAGTGTCTCAGTCCTAAAGGGTGATCTGGTGGCACATCCTATCATCCATTTTAGTTCTCTTTTCCAAAAAGAGTGAAGTTTCCTGAGATGCCACATCTTTAATTTAGAAAAGCCTAATCTTAGAAATTGAGGTGATGGAAAGTCAGGGGAAGAGAAATTTTTAGAGGGAATTAAATTCTTTTCTCACATTTTAGAATTAATCTCTTCATGCAAAAGTAGGAATCTTTGATAGAAGAAGGATTTGTGGGTAAAATAAGACCCGATTTGCAGATTATGGTGCAAAAAAGTGTTAAAGTGAGGCCAAACCAGATTTAAAGCAACATACTATCCCCGAAATCTATCCATTCAGTTGACATGAATGCAGGAAAACTAAGATAAGTTCAATATGAAGAAAAAAAGAGAACTGGAAGACACTGAAACAGAGAAAGAAGGGAAACAATTAAGTGGGAAAGAAATTTTATCTGGGGAAGCCTCAAAAGGAAAAAAGATAACAATAACAATAGTAAGAGAAATAATGGTGTCACCATTATAGTGGTGATAACTACTCACCATGCACAGGGTACTGTGAGTGAGTCATAATCATGTATCATTTGGATGGTTTAATTTTGGCCCAGCTTCTGAAGCTCTTCACCTTCGGTGGAGTCAGGATATGCCAAAGACTCTGAAGTCATTTAGATGTTAAATTTTTCTGTGGCTCCTCTTCTCTTCTCTTCTCTTCTCTTCTCTTCTCTTCTCTTCTCTTCTCTTCTCTTCTCTTCTCTTCTCTTCTTTTCTCCTCTCTCCTCTCTTCTCTCGTCTCTTCTCTCTTCTTCCACTTCCGTTCTTTCATTTACCTAAAGTTTTTGTTTTCTTTCTTTAACTTTCTCCCTACTCTACACAGATCCAGAAATAAGGGAAACCAGAGAATTTTAGGGTGATCAATGTTACAATAGGTTGTTCAGTGTTCATAAACTGGATTTCGTGAAGTCACAACAGAGTATTTTCAAAAATTGCAATTTATCCCCTATACATTAGAACCAGTTAACAACGATAGAATATTTAAACTGAATAAGAAGTACAATGTGATCTAATTTAATTGTATCAATTTCAGATGAACAAAAGGAAAACCCAGAGGGTTTATGCAAATCAAAAAAGTTGAGAAGATGATTACTGATGGGGGAGATCAGGCAGATACCTATAGAGCAATTGCCACTATACAGGAGTTTTAGCACCAGGGCTTATACAAGTTACTAACTGGGAGATTTTGGACAGTTTTCAGAAAGTGTATGTCCCTCCCTTCAGAAGGACAGATCATAATGCTATGTAGCTCATTGAGTCGATGTGAAGATTAACTGAGTTAATGTAACTAAAATCTAGTGGGAAAGACAGGGTGACCACACAATAACTCTGGCCCCTTAGCTTACACAGTGTCCATCTTTTAATTCTGGTATCTGCATTTTTCCTCCAAGGGCAGAAAAGCATGCTCTGACTCTCTCTGATAACTTTTGTAAGTTAAAAACAACCTATTCCACTACACTGTGTATGTCAGTGGCTGCCACCTTTCTCTTCTCATATCTTTTCATATCTTCTACATTGTTCTCAGGTGAATCTTCTTAATTTAAAGTGCTTATTGTGACATTTCCCTGCTAAGTAAAGTTTCAGAGACACCTCTACTGCCTACAGATAATATCCATGCTCTCTAAGAGGTTAGCATTCAGGGCTTCTGATCGGGCCCAATCTACCCTTCCAATCTTATTACTCATTTACCCTACCTCGTTTCATTAAACAAATGATTGATAACATGCCATATGGCTAGGCACCAAAGATACGCTAATAAACAGTGTCTGTTCTAGAAATTTCCAACCAGTACATGATCTAATCTTTCCCAGACACATAGGACTATTGCCTACCACCTACTTGATTTAAATTATGTGACCTCCTCTGCTTGGCATGCCTTATCTTCAAATATACAAATGACTAAATCTTGTAATCTTGTCCACGTTACCTCTTTCAATTAGGATTTCATAATTCTTCTTAGCTAGTAAATTTCCTTTCCACTTTGTATATAGTATTTTAAATATAAATTCTTATATTATAATTAATTATATGCATTTATTAGTCCTTGCTAGACTATAAAGTTATTCAAAACAAGATGTGTTTGATTGAAACATGTATTTCTTAATGTCTGACATATCGTTCTGCAAATAAATGAACAAAAAAGAAGTTGTTGAATGAATATGTGTATGAATTGCCTCTAATAGTGGTGTTGCTATTCAAAAATATCATGCCAGAGGATCAACTTAATGGTGTAGAAAAAAGATGGCCCGGGAAATACTAGTGGGTGGGGATCAAATAGAAATTTTGAGTGCTTTGTGTAGGAGATCTTTGTATATACAAATTTGTTTCTGATCACTAAAAAATTTCTTTCCTAGGAATTTGAGTACAATTTGATATCATTATTCATGGACTAAATTTAATATGCATATATTAATAAATGTTAATATTATTAGTTTCATTAGTCATGAACATTCCCAAAAGTAGCACCTTTGATTTTGTATTAAGGGTAATGTCTAGGAAGACCTGATCACTAGGTTAAAAGAGAAAGATTACCACATAATTACAGTATACTCACCTTAATTTAGAAGCTGAAATTGTATCAGAAAGCAGAAAACACAAGTGATAAGACTCTAAAGGCAGTTGAAAATTCAGTGCTACCAACTTCCTTATGAAATCATTAATGCCACTGTATGCAGTAGATAAGCCCCTTAGTTGGCAAACTGTTAAGAAATTTATAATCTCAATACAGGAAAATGGAATTTAGAGAAAAATGCATAAGCAAATGTATGCTCAAAACTTCAGTTGATAAAGCACTTAGGTTTAAGATTGGTGGGGTATATTTTGTCTTTATGTAGATCTCAACTTTTTGAGGTTATTTTCTTTATGGCATTTCAAAGAATTTTCTGTTTTGTTTTGTTTTAATTCTTTAACTTTCTCTTGCAGTACCTGTCCGTCTCGTGTAGTTCCTGTAAACCATGTAAGATACTCTTAGAAACCAAACAAGAAAAAGGTTTGAGTCGCTTGAGTCTTTATTGCTTTTTTCTTATCACTATTCAAAAATCCAGTAAGTATTTTTGCTTTTCTTTAAAGCCAGAACCTTGCTGGTAATACTACGTGGTTGAAAATGCAGACACTATCAGGCACTTGTCAAAGCATTCCAATCTTAAATACACCAAGGATATTGTAAAGGGAAGTCATTCAAAACACTTAAAAGTCAAACCCTTCCTTTAGGGGTTTCTTAAGAGAAGGGGGATAAAAGCAACTTTATAGAGTTTATAATTAGATTGGCTGATTACGTAACAGGCATAAAATGCCCCCAACATCCAAATTCACCAAAGGAAATTAGGAAAAAACAAAATGAATTGGCCAAAATTCCAAGCACTGTCTGAGTTTGTGCAGAGAGAAGACTTGGCCATATTTTTCAAGCCATGTGGTAATAACATTAAAGCCTGCAATGGTAGAAGTTGGGAGGATGGGGGGAAAAGAAAACATTTGCTGTGTTATGAGAGGAAATCATGCAGACAGCTGTGGACAGGAATGGGGCTAAAGGTCAGAAGGCTTCTCCAGGATTGTTTGACCTTTGAAGAGTCAATAAACTCTTAGAATAAAGGACATATGAAAATATGAGACTATCATACGTTCTAATTGCTAACCTTCTATAGCTCAGAAGAGTGTATACGAAAATTAAGAAAATCAAGTCGGTAGAGCATTCTTCAAATTTTTGTGACCCTGGAGAAGAGAGGGCGTTTATTGCCAGAGCTCTCATCAGGGTGTGGAGAGTGTGTCTGGCTAGACTGAAGAAGCTGCATTAAAAATGAGCATGGTGAACGCAAAGATTTCTTTTGCTTCATCTTGGTATTGTGTGAATCTTCTACACATGTACTTTTTTGACTCGCTAAACTTGAAGCAATATGGGGTAATACTGCAATTGTGTAAGTTGATTTTATTAATGCAATAATGCAGAAATTGAACAAAGAGAATCAAGTAACATTACTGGGACATCATGCTTTTTTTCCAGTTCATGAGAGAGCTTAATCCATTTTTAGAGATGATAGAAGTGAAGATCACTTAGGATAGCAGCTACTACATGGAAGTAGCAGAATTTAAGCCTAGTTCACTTAACTCCCAAAAAATATACTTTTCAAATATAGTGTGCTGGAGATTGGGCCAAGGAAACCATGCCTGGCTACAGAAAAAGCATCTGGTAGTTAGGGTAATTTTGGCTGAAATGTCTGAAATTCAACTCAAACAATGGAAAAATAGGACTGTGTGGGAGTTGGAGGGGTGAATTTAATACTTTAGGTAAGGGGTGATCCGGGACTCTTATGATACCATTAGGCCATTGCCTCTGTGTCTTTTTCACAAAATCTGTTTGTGATTGTGCTGTTATTTTTGCAGGTCGATTCTCTCCACAGCAGGTAAAATGGCTCTTTACAGCCCTAGATTCCTATCTTCTAGTTTTAGCACCACAAAGAGAAAAAGAAATTTCTCTCCTCCAACGTCTGTCCATCAATGCAGACCATGCTTCTCTGAATTCCAAGTCCTGGCTCCTATGGCTCAGAGGGATGTGCAAAAATCATGATTGACAGCTGGGCCATTTATCAGTGTATCTAAATCCATTGCACGTCATTACCCTCTCTTGAAAAACAGATTTGGGCCCTTTAAAGAGATTTCCTTTGCCAGTTGGCAGAAGGTTAAACTTTGTCAGTAGAGAGCATGAAGAAACACTGCAAGGAGAAGGACCTAACTTTTCTTGTTCTGTTGTAGTAGCTCAGCAGGCTCCTGCATCGAGCAGCTTTTCCAGCTTTTCCAGCACCCAGACCTTGGAACATGTGCAGCTTCTCCAATGCCTAACTCCTGCATGTAGATAACCTCCCAGCACCTGGCTCCTCAAGGCTCAGTGGTCAGGAGCACTCAGTGTGAGTGGCAAGTTTCCTCAGCATCCACCTTGGAACGTTTTGTAATGAAATGCATCTGGATAGTTACTGCACACGTACAGCTTTCCCTTTCTCCAATATCCCGGAAGGGAGATTTTCAGCAAGTGTTATCAGTGACCTCTCAGCTACCCAGTGATTGACAGCCTGGCTCCTCAACATAGTCATGGATCTCAGCCCGTAGGTGGGGTTGTGGGGGATGGGGGAGGGATTCTTCTTTAGTCACTCTGTGTTAGGTCTAAGTATATTTGGTTTTTTTAGTGTTGTCATAACAAATGAACACAAACTTGATGCCTGAAAACAACACAAATTTCTTTTCCAAAGTTCTGGAGCTCAGAAGTCTAAAATCATGGTATTGGCATGATTGGCCTCTTCTGGGGTGAGAAAGAAACCCAGACCTTTCCTAGCTTTTGTGGTTGCCAGCAATCCTAGGAGTCCCTTGGCTTGTAGCTGCATCACTACAATATCTACTTTCACATTCAGATGACATTCTCTCTATGTATGTCTTCACAAGGCCTTTCTAAAAATACACCAGACACTGAGTATAGGACCCACCCACCTTCATTCATGTGACTACTTCTTAAATTAAACTAATTACATTTGCAACCCTATTTCCAGACAAGGTAACATTCTGAGTTTCTGGGTGGACATGACTTTTGGTGAAACACTACTCAACATAGTACACTGTGGATACTTCTTCTTATGTATGCTATTCTTAATTTTCTGAGTTCTATTTACTTTCTTTAGCTTTACTACAAGCTAATTTCTTGTGTCTCTAATACCCTGCTACAGTTAATAATTTTGTATATTCCACTTTTTTTTGTACAAATAACTATGTGATGGTTTCTGTCTTTTGATTTGACTTAGTGATACAACAACCTTTTTCAAAGCACATGGAATGGGTAGGGTAAATTAAAAGAAATAAGGATTGCTGAGCAGACAAACATAGCATATGTCTATGACTTTTAGCATAAAAGATCAGAGATTAGCCTTAAATAACAGAAAGTCTGAACAATGACTTTGCATAAAGTGGACTCTTAAATATCATCCAATGATGAATGCCCTGCAGTAGGATTTCCATGTCCTCTTTTACTGTATCTCTTTGGGGGTAGGAACCTCATTAGGTTTTTTACTGATTTATTTAAGCTGAATCTGTGAAGGAGAAACAAGGTTCTAGAATATCACCACTGATTTACTAGAAAACAATCCTCTACTAAATCTTATGGAGCCTTGGGTTTCCTTCTTTTCCATACTTTTAGGTTTTGCTCATTAATTTTTACTTAAATTTATTGTTTTCAGAATACTATCTCTATATCTTAATTCCACATGTATCCTCATGCCTTAGGTTGCCTGGCACATAATAGATGTTCAGTAATTATCTCTTGAATGAATGAATTACCATCTCTCTTAAGTCTTTATAGATAATAATTGATTGATCTTTATCACAGGCATTGTTTGAAATGACTTCTAGTTATCTATTTAATACAGCAATCATTTGAGGTAGATAGTATCATTATTACTGTTTTATAGATGAGGTAGAGAAGATCAAAGAGGCTGAGAATCTTCCACAAAGTGATTTAACTCATAACTGGTAGAAGTGGAGCTTGAACTTTGGTCATGGCAGCTGTGGAGCCCATAGGCTTGACCATTGTGCTATACGACCCTTGTTTCTTCTAGTAGAAAATATTCACTTTGAAACACATCATTTATAACCATATAAGGAGTAATGTTTCTGTTAATTACTAGCATCACATAATAATTACTGGTGGTAAATTCTATAAATTGTTACTGTATTCATTATATCACCCAATGTCCTTAGGTAAGTGTGACAAAAAGTGACTCCACTGATGATCCACAACAATCACAAAAGAAATATAAAATATGGTTTATAGGAAAATATTACCTATGGAGAAGTTACAGAGTGCCCATGATCCTCTAGTTCTCAGTGTTCCACAGAAAATTTGAGCAATGCACATCATGACAAAGGCTTTCATGTAGAGGGACCTTGTCTCCATAATGCTTTGCCCTAATACCTTAGAAGTCCAAGAGCATGATTCAGTTCCTCAAAGGGCACAAACAATTAGACTGGGTTTACACCTGACCAAGGGTCTGAGGCTGGGTT
>VMDR010027396.1:0-13583 GCA_007922815.1 Macrotus californicus | reverse complement strand
TGATTGTATTGTGATGAATTTTTGAAGATTGACCTTCTGATTGACCTTCTGATTCATGAACTAAATCCATTAAGAAATATCCTCTAACCCAGTAATTCTGCTAATTTCACCAAGATTTCCAAACTGGAAGATTCTTATTGAGATACTGCATTTTTGCAAAGAAAATGGTAAATTTCACAAGGCATTTGTATCACAGTGAAGTTGTCCAAAAATCTAATTAATAGCCTTCCTTGTATGTACTGTTTCCTTGTCACCAAGGGATGATTATGAAAAATATCTTCATCCCTAAAGATGATGTTTTCCAACCTATACCCCATGTCATTCTAAGTCATTGATGACTTCTGATTTTGTTTTGTAGTAGATTCAGTAATATCTGTCATCAAAAGTTCAGAAACAATAGACCTAAGCAACAAGGTGCAACTTGCCTTCACATTGCATTAGAACTGCAATAGAGATAATATTAGCTAAGCTTAGGTGGGGGTTGGTCATAGGCCAGGATCACCTTCATGATCACATTCTTTCAAGCCAGGAAAACACTTTACACCGATAAAAAAGTAACTCCTGCAGGGTTTCTAACCAGCTTCCCATGATCTGTACCTCTCTGTTCCCCCTTCTACCTTTCTTTTCTTCTCAAGAAGTTAGAAATAAAATGAAAAAAGAAGGACATCATCCTATATTAAGGAAAAGTGGAAGTGCCCTTGCCTGAAGATATTTTATTTAAAAATTAAGAAGTGAGTCAAAGCTAGAGAATGGTGACATTGTTAGTTTTATTTTTTGGTAAAATTGCACATTGATGGTAAGCAATGGAAACACGCACATTCCAAAAGCAGTCAAGGCACACGTCAGCTCTCAAGTGGTTTGAGTGGGATGAGTTTGCCTCTTTGCGGTAACAGTTGGGTATCACTGCACACGTGGCTTCCCCACCACACACACACTGCCCTTCAGGGTCATTTATTTTCCTTTGGGCTGAAGGTCAAATTACCTATATTGAAATTGTTAGTCCTTTTTTAGAAGCATGTGATGTTTCATAGAAATAAGTATATTTATTCCATATAAACTTAACAATTCCTGCAACTAACCAGTAACATTGGGAGACAGTAGTGGCATTTTAGAATTTACTATTTCCCCAATATTGGCCAAAGGGTCTCAGATACAGAACTGTTTTAGGTAACCACAAAGAAAGGCTGATGGAAATTGTGCTTCACTTAACACATGCAATAGTTCTTTAAAAATTACTCTTAAGTCATACTGTTTTCTGGCCTACAATAGCCCCCTTTATGTCGTTTAGGTAAGATTGGACTTAACTGATTGTGGTTTTAGTACTTTAGCTTTGAAACCTCCTGAAATTACTGAACTCCTTTGCAAAAGAAGCTTGAGAACCTTTTTTAGTCCAGCTAGGAGACTTTTCAGAGTCATCCTTGACTTGCTTCGTTTCTGTAGTACTGGGGACATTTCAAAGATCCAGGAATAGATAAGACTTAGGAACATCACAGTGAACTTCCCATTGTTACAACACTATGTATTAATGTATAAAAGACTCCCGCTAATTAAAGCATGAAACGTGTTAATTCAGTTTTAAAGCTGTTTATGAATCCCTGTGTGTAATTGCTTCCAGATGCTTGATGCTCCTTTCAAGCAGTGTTCTCATTAGTTAGTTCTCAATATTTTTGAGAGGAAGAAAGGGGACAGTCGTCTGATGTTTTCTTAATTGAAAGAAGCACTTAGACACCAAGCTGATAGATCAATTGGTGAAAATTATTAAGGAAAAAAATCAACAGACTGCTGGGAGAAGAGCTTGGTCTCTGGAGTGAGGTGATCCTTTACCTCTCTATCAATGCCTCATGGTCTAGGCAAGCGTCCTGTTCACATAGCCATTCCTTTTAAGGGGAAAGGGAAACAAACTTTTTTCCTGTTTAAAAAAATTTACTAAGGTCATGTATGATCATTGTAAAAAAATACGAACAGGCATCAAATGAAAATTGAAAGTCTCCTTTACCTTCCATTTATTTCTAGTACAAAGGGCTTAGGAGTTTATCAATGATTAGTAAAGCACACTGTATTATTATGTCCTATCTTTTAGTTTCAGATTTAGCTTTTATTTAAACTCTCCCTCACCATTTTATTGTCTTTATTATTATTGTTTTTAACCTGTCTCCATTGTTTCTCCTTCCTAGTTTATCCCCATGCCTGTACTCTATGGTGTTTTCCTGTATATGGGGGTAGCATCCCTTAATGGTGTCCAGGTAAGTTTTCTATTGCAATCTAAGGATCGTCACGTTTTCCTAGTAGTAAGGCCAGTCCAGTAAGAGATCTTTAAGGAAAGTGTTAATTATTTGCTAAGTTTTAAAAGTGCATTGATTTTCTACTTTCTCTACCATTCACTTACTTTTCATTTTATGATTAAATTAACAAACTTAGCTTGTGTTAACTAATGTTATCATTCTTACCTCTTCTTAAAATAGGCTGTTAAAGGTCATTTGACCAGGAAAGTAAGAGAGATATATCCATCTTCCTTTCTTTTTTTTCTTCCCTTCTTTTCTTTCTCTCTTCTTCCCTTTTCTTCTTTCTTTATTTTTGTCTCAAAAAGGAAAGCAGCCCTTTCATTGTGCTCTTCGAGAGACTCTTTATCCCCCTGCCTTTACCCTGCACGAAGAGCAGACTATTCTTACTTAGTTGATGTGCTTTCCACATGACTGAGTTCAGTGATCAAAAGTTTTGAACCAATACAAAAATAAAGTCAGTGTGGTTAGTGTGTGACTTCTGTTGAAATTTTCAGCTATTCACAACTTTGGTAAAACTGGCCCTTTTTTTAAGAATCACTAGGGAAAACTTTGTAAGGGACTTTGGCTTTCAATTGAGTTTTAATTTAATTGGCACTAGGAAACTGGAAGAGCTTCTGCTGCTTTCTGGCACCTTGTTAATTGTAGCCTTATTTAGCACTCAGTACTGTTTTAGTGGGAAAAGACGGCATGTTCTATGAACATCATAAGAATTTATTTAAACCCCTCCATAATAGTTCTTACTTTCATTTATTGAATTTAGATTAATTTGGTTTTAGAGTCAGATAGAGCTGGGCAAGTGGCCAGACTCCCCAAAAGAGAGAAGGCCACTTTATTTTTCCTTATTTAGGCCTGTTGAGTAGAGTTCTTCGTTATTTGGGTATTTGTTACAAAATACAAGGTGGTTCTTCATGGATTGGACTAGATGAATATGAATGTGGGTTTATTCGTGCCCAGAAAACTTTTGGAAAGATAAATGTATAAAAATATTTCATTTATACCTGGTATTGTAAATATTCTTTATTATTCTAAGGGGAAAAATATGAAATTAATATGACCTTCAAACTAGTAGTTCTTAATTTTGTTTAGCTTTAATAGGTCCATCTAGGTGAAAAGTTTGATTTTATGCATTCTAGGTGCTTAATTGATGGTTAGAACTTAGTTCATGTTTATTTAATAGAAGAGAAAAGTCAATTTCATAGATGGGAAGAATCCTGTGCTGAAGGGAAAGTTAGTAGATTTTAAATGCTGTGGTGCTATTGTACCTATTGCCTTTTCTGTTTTCCTTACTTTTCTCTTGATTCTTCCTTATTTAAAACTTTGGCTAGATTTGGCAAGAAATTTTGTAACCCAATCTTTGTAAGCAGCAAGGCCCCCACCCCTTAAAATTAGCCATGGAGGAAGAAAGAAAACACTTTAGCTAGGAAATCACTTCAGAGATTTGTCTGTGATAGTCTACTTTTACACATCTCCCTTTTCCCCAGAAATAAAGCACAGATATTATTTCAGAGTTCTTATTACATAATTTAATTCAGCACTTAAGTGAGCCTCTTTCTTCTGAAAGATCCTATGATAGGTACTGAAATATTGTCCTTATCATCATCATCAATATGAGCTCAACAGTTATTCTTTGAAGCACAGCACCTGGCACATAGGTGCTCAGCAGTCATTTTAATACCTCTTTATACATGACAGTGTGAGGCCCTCTCCGGGACTCAAATATCTAGTTGTTGACATTCTGAAGCTCACTGTAATTAATATTCATCTGGCTTTTCTCTTATAAAATGGTAATGTATTGCTGAATGTATTAGTTACGTTATGCCATGGATAATGTGGAATTTATGGAAATACCAATGCATTCCCATTTTCAAGTTGGATACTTTTGTTATATCCTTGAAACATCCCTCCATGTAGATGATGCATAACTGCATCTCCTCCTCTTTCAGATGAGGCAACACAGTTAGAGTAAGATACATGAGTTAGGTGTCTTACTTCATCGTATCATTATTAAAAGAGGCACAAGATCATCTCTCCCAAGACTCAGGTAGTATAAATAGAAAGCAGAAGATGAGCATCTAGAATTTATATTTTGCTTTGTGATTTTATTCTTGGTGGCCACTTTGTCTCATATATCTGCATAACATTCCTGCAAAGTAATAATAAAAATCAGAAGTTATACAGTGTCTAACTGTGATAGACTAAATTTCCATATTCCATGAACACTGTCCTCTGAAAAAGACACTGCTCACCCAAATTACAGAATGTAAATCCCTAGCAGATTGTTAGGCATAATGGAAATGACTTTGTGTATCAGCTCTTGGAGTAATGCAGTTGTACTCTCTTCCCCTTTCCTCCCCAGTTCATGGATCGCCTGAAGCTGCTTCTGATGCCTCTGAAGCATCAGCCTGACTTTATCTACCTGCGCCATGTCCCTCTGCGCAGAGTCCACCTGTTCACTTTCCTGCAGGTGTTGTGTCTAGCCCTGCTCTGGATTCTCAAGTCAACTGTGGCTGCTATCATTTTTCCAGTCATGGTAGGGATTCCTTTAATTGAACCTACCCATGAGGTCATACCAATGTCATGTGGTTATTGTAATATGGAAGACACAGTTGTCTTTTACGTGTGGTTCCAATTTTTTCCAGCTTTGACTAAATCACTTTGATTTGCTCAGTTGTAATGTAAGGCTCCTTCCTATGTGTGTGATGTCTACACTGGACCTCAGAGTCAGGCTAAGCTGAGTTTAGATACCGGTCCTGGTTCGTGCTGGTCAATGAACCTCCCTGAGCTGTCATGAACTTATCAGTAAAATGGGGAATGCATTGTTATTGTTATTCTGAGCATTAGTAGTGAATATCAAATATATAACATAATGCCTGGCACATAGCAGACACCAGTACACATTAATTATTTTAAAAATACTGTTGTACAACAGAATCAGCCTAACAAAGTATGGCACATTTCAGTCCAAATAATAGCGAACAAATTAGGCAACTTATGAAAATTAGAATTAGAAGGAATGGAGTGAGTTTAGTTTTTGAAGCTCTTGCTAGTTTGTGTCATGTGAAGTTTAAGTCTGAGCTCTTTATCCGTGCTATGAAATGATGAGAAACAAGGTAAAATAACTGATATTCCCCTCTGAATCACAAGTGAAAGGAGGAAAAAAGAAAATGCTAGCTCTGTACTTTTTTCATGACCGAACTTTATACTTTCCCATAGCTTTCCATCCCTCGCAAGAACGTGCACACGCCAACACTTGAAACAAGTCACAAGGCCAGCCCATGTCTGCTCTGTCACCCTGTGGCTTTGAAAACAGGATTGTCATATGTAAACCATATTTTATTTTTTCATAAAAATTCTCTTAGCCAGGATTCTTATTTCATTTTAGGGGTATTTGTGGTTTATAATTGTTTTTTCTCCAAGGAAGCAGGAAAAATGGTATAAAGTACTAGTGATATTTGTAGAGTCAGATATATTTTCTTGATGATCCCTTATATCTTTTTTCTTTCTTTTTTGTTTTTATTTTATTTTTTAAAATTATCTTAGTTACAGTTTACATTCAATATTATTGTGTATCAGTTTCAGGTGTACAGTATAGTGGTTAGACAATCACATCCTTTACGAAATATCCCCCCTGATATTTCTAGTACCCACCTGGCACCATGCATAGTTATTACAATATTATTCATTATATTTCCTATGTTGTGCTTTACATCCCCATAACTATGTTGTAACTACTAACCTGTACTTCCTAATCTCTTCTCCTTTTCACCCAGTCTCCGAACCCCTCTCTTAAACTCTATTAACTTACTGGAAAACACACTGAGTGTGAGAAATGATTCCCATTTGCCTATTGGTATAATCTACCTATTTATTAGTTTTGCTAAAGCTAGGAAAAAACAGTTAGACTTGAGTAAATTTGAAATATATCCAGTAAATCACTTACTTGTGCTAAATAATAAAAAAAAGTTTTACCTTTATGAAGTATTTTTTATCTTTTGAGGGCTTTTATTTGATCACAAAACAATCATGTAATATCAGTAGGGCAAATGTTATTAATTTCTCTAGGAAATGAAGAAACTGATATCTGGAGAGCACATAGATAAAGACAACTGTTTATTGGAAGCAGAGTCACGACCCTTGTGTCCTGGTGCATACAAATTATACTGTTGAGCAAGGACATCTTTAAAGTACCTTCAGAAGTTAGTCTGCAAGAGCTACTTATAGAATCAAAGATGTGGACTTTAAGAATACTGATTTTAGAGGCAGACAGCTGGGCCCCTTCATACCTTCCTTTTTCCAGTTGAGTGATCTTAGATGATGTGCTTACGTCTCTAAGATTCAGTTTCCTCAGCTGTAAAATGGAGATCTTGGTGTCTACTCTTCGGATTTGCTGTGGGAATAAATAAGAAAATACTGCCTAAGACTTTTAGCACAGCATCTAAACCACGGTAAGTATTCAGTTATAATGGTAGTTTTTGAAGTTACTCAGTAGTTAAATGGTCTATGCGTATTCAACTACGGCCTCATTATTAATACTTTGAAGATGTCTTAGTGTGCTGTATGTTGCACAGATTTTCTTGAAATTTCAAAACCCTGTATAATGTTTTAATTTTGAATAATTACAAATCAAATGCAGGCTATTTGGTCCTTTAACTTTTTAGTCATTTTATACAAAAGCAGACATGGAAGAAAATAGTTTAAAAACGAATCCTTTCACATTGAAGTTCTAAGTGAATTTGCATGTTTTGGTGAACAAAACAAAGTGAGTTTCAATTAAAACTTTTATGAACCAACTTTCTCCCTGAAGAAAATGTATATGGGCCACTTCGTATAAGCCCATGTCAGCGAGATGAGTTCCATCATCCTCCAGCCTTCTGCGGAACAGGTTTCAGCTGCCTTTGACAGGGTAGTGTTTGTCTCATGATGACTTCACCTGACATGGTTTCTTTCATGCTTTTTATATTTGTTCTTCCAGATCTTGGCACTTGTAGCTGTCAGAAAAGGCATGGACTACCTCTTCTCCCAGCATGACCTCAGCTTCCTCGATGATGTCATTCCAGAAAAGGACAAGAAAAAGAAGGAAGACGAGAAGAAAAAGAAAAAGAAGAAAGGGAGTCTGGACAGTGACAATGACGATGTAAGGCACGTTCCGAAATCGCAAAGTAAAGCTAGTTAAAGAAACACACGTGAAACATGGAGCTTTTGATCCCTTATGTGAGAGGTGTGGCTGAGTTCCAAGAGTGCTTGCCTGGCCACGTTACGTGCTGGTCTTCACCTTCCTTTGCCCTTTGTTTTCTCTCTTTTTGGTATTTTCCAAAACCTTTCTTTAACGATTGATACACTGAAAATGCGAACATGACTTCTAAAACTCAACAAAAAAAGCCCACCATGTCTAAAGAACTCCAGTCTCCAATCTCACAGATAAAATTGTTTGCTTAGTAACTCCTAAAATATATTTGCTTTGCTACTGGCACTCCAGGATTTAAATATGAGATAATTCAGTTTTATGTAATGTTAAGGCTAATGTGGACAAATGCAGGTAGCCTTACCTCCATGATCTGCATTTGAGTAGGCTCTCGACCAGAGTTCTCTGGTATGGTATTTACCTTTGCATTGGGCTTTGGCATGATTTTGGATGATTTCTCTGTAGCCCTTCAATAACGAAAGGGAATTGGAGTTTAGTGTCTTTTTACAAGATTGTAGTAGTCAGTCTCAGAGTCTAGATGATCCTCCTGCAATTAGATGATTAAGTTGAAAAATAAAATGCCCTTTTTTTTCTTTAGGAGACCATTTCACAGAAATACAGGTATTCCAATAGGAGTCTGTAATTAGTGGTAGGAAAAAGGTGAGGTCTGTTTAACACACACACACACACACCCACACACACAGAGCTTATCCCATTAGCCTTTGGAAAGGACTATCAAAATGACATTTTTTATGTGAAGATTTGTTTTGGATTTTTTTACACAGTGCAGTATCCCCATTCCCATCCTAAAGTGGGAGTGTAGTTAATTTTTGGTGTGTTTTCTATATTTGATCATTTTGATTAATCATGCATAATTGTCCTTCCTTGCCATAACAGCTATTTATAGTACATATTTTTGTTCCTACTTTCCAGATGAGGAAATTTACAGAAATGTTAAGTCATTTTTCTAAGTGTACACAATACAACAAAACCATAAATATTTGCTGATTGGGAATCCAGCTGTGGAAAGCTTTCCAATCGGTCCCATTTGTATCGATTTCCATTTGGTGCAGTTCTAGTTTTAATGGACTCAATCCCCTCAACTCCGAAGAGAGGAAAACGAATTCGAGGTAGAACAATAGTATAGAATTTGAAAAGCTAGCAAAGTGGGAATGATTAGATCTAAGGCTTTTCTCCTTAGTACAATGTAAATGATAACACGATCAGCTTAATCAATTCTGGAAGGAAGAGAGAACTGTATAGTTACATCTTTCTTAAAACTGTTATAAATTTCTTTCACAGTCTGACTGCCCATACTCAGAAAAAGTTCCAAGTATAAAAATTCCAATGGACATCATGGAACAACAACCTTTCCTAAGTGATAGCAAACCTTCCGACAGTGAGTAGAACTAACCTCTTGCTTGCCTGCCTTAATATGATTTGCACTTGCAGAGAAAAAAAAAAAACTTTAGAACTATCATTTACATTAACTTTCTCTGTATTTTCTTTTTTTTCTCTGTGAAGATTTATACTTAGTTATTTTAAAAACTTCATTTTTACACTCTCTGAGCTTCCCTTTTCTTCCCTTTACCCCATACCCTTTTAAGTTTTTTTAGTAGTCTTTTCTCTGATCCGAGTTACCACCAGTTTCCTTCAGTTGCTAAACTCATAACCATATTTTCATTGATTTTTCTTTTTTCTGCTGATATTTAGAACTGCAGCTTACAGTACTACATCACTGTCTGTTACTGTTTGTCTTCCTTAGGCTTCAACCAATTACCAGGTCAGCTCAAGAGAGAAATGACAACATGGTCTCTCAGTGATCACTGAATCAATTGTTAATATTGAAAATTTGGAATAATTTGTTATTTTAAATTTAATTGGCAATCATAAAATATTAACAGAACTTTTTAGGTATATTTTATAAGATTTGTGCATTTTCTTTCTAATTTCTTCATTCCCCCTCTGCTCTTTCAAAATCAGCTGTGTAACTGCACTGTACCGACCCCCACCCCCTCTCCCGCACCGAGGTAAGAGCTTGATAGCTGAGGTGTAATGATTTCTGACATGTCACCTTTTCTTTTGTAATTAATGGGCCCCTTAAAAGAGGAAAACATCCATAGTAACAGCAAATATATCTCAAGCTTTTCCAATAGCAAGGAGCAATTGCTTCCAAACTACTTTCACTTTGAGTTCTCATTTGAGGAAAATGTATTCTTTTAGATCCAGACACACTTCAAAGTCTACTGATCTGCTAAAGGAAAAAAGACTTTTTGAGACATCCTTACTTTTCTTTGACAATGCCACTTCAACTTCTATAACAGCTTACCAGGAAAACTTTGAAATGAATAACTATTCATGAAAAATACATATATCTGTTATTTACTGCTATGTAACAAATTACTACACAGTTTAGCAGCTGAAAACAACAAACAGGTGTCTTCTAATGCAGTTTCTGATAGTCTGAAATTTAAGAGTGGCTGATTTTGGCAGTCCTGGGTCTGGGTCTCTCAGGAGATTGCAGTCCAGCTCTCAGCTGGGGCTGAGTCTAGAGACTTGACTGGAACTGGTACCTGCTTCCAAACTCACTCACTCACAAGGCAGTTGGCAGGGAGTTGCAGTTCCTTGGCCTGTGGGCATCTCCATAGGGCTGCCCAGGCACGACAAGACTTTCACCAGAGCCGGTGAGCACAGAGTGCAAAACCAAGACAGGAACTGCAGTCTCTCATAACTGAATCTCAGAAGCAGTCTATCATCCCTTCTGCCGTACTCTATGGGTCACACAAACCAACCCTGGTACAGTGTGGGAAGGAGTTACACAAGGATACGAATACCAGAGGGTAAGGGAGCGTGGGGGCCGCCATGGAACCCAGCCATCCATTAGATTTAAAGAATTAAAACACTTTCACCTTTAGTGTCCAATCTGCATGTAACCTATAGTTTATAACTGAGGCTAGTTTCTTCTCAATTCTATCAGAGGGCTTTAGTTAAGTTTTCCTTTTTGGATTCAAGTTCCCCAAACCATGTTCTGGCTTTATTTTTCCTCTCTAAAAATGATTCACCTCCTAACCCTTCACTGAAGGGAACAGCAGTGGCTCTTCCCAGAATCCCTAGAGGAACGGAAGCAGGGATTTGGGCACCATCACACTACTCGGATTCTTGCCTTGATACGATGTTCATTGAACTTACCTACACTTGCCTTTCTTACTCTCCCCAGTTGTGAAAGCTGCATCAGTTTCCGTGGAGGTTTTAATTTTCACTCTAGTTTTTCCTGTTACCAAAGACTACTCTTTATGCTTACCAAAGATTTTCTTTCTTCCAGGAGAAAGACCACCAACATTCCTTGAACGCCACACATCATGCTGATAAAATTCCTTTTCTCCAGTCACTCGGTATGCCAAGGTAAAGAACAGCCCGGCATTTTACTGACATTGTTCTGTGGGGATTGCCCCACAGAAACAGTCGATGGCAGGTTGCTGGCAGTACCCTTTGTTCTTCCTCTCTACAATTTATCTTAAATACATTACCCCATCATCAAACCTTGCCCCAGTTCTCGTTGGTAGAAAGCCTTCTAAGAGATGTACTCTACTTACTCTCAGAAATACCGAAATCTCTCAGTATCATTTAGATAAAGCCCAGGATCCATGTCAGCTCTTAGCATTTCCGTATTATTTCCAATTTAAGGGGTAGCTGCCTTTCATGGAAGCTCTTCTCCAGGAGTTCCCTTCCTTCTTAACACGGCTCTAGAAATTTCAGATCCTACACTTGACTGTCAAAAAAGTGAACTCCCAGAATACTTTCTTCATGCAACTCTTTTTGTCCTTTCATTGGAAAATATCACCCACCTGGCATTCCATCTTGATTTTTTTTTATTTTTTAAATCTAGGTATGAGAACTTATAACATTTTTACTTGAATATCTCGACTCTATTGCTACCTTCATCCCATTTAAAATGTTTGTTCTTAATACAGAAAGAGGAGATGGGTATTTAAAGAGAAGAAGGGCACATTTGGCGTCTGCACAATGCATTGGACAGATGATAAAGGAACTCTGGGTCACTTACTATTTCCTTTTTTCTTTCTTCCCTAGTCCTCCTAGAACTCCAGGAAAAGCTGTGCCTCAAATCAGAATAGAACTTGAGCCTGAAGACAATGATTGTTTCTGGAGGAGCAAGGGAACAGAAACTACATTGTAACCTATTTGTCTTTCTTCAAACTAACAACTGTTATTGTTCCTGTTCTCGTTTTTGGTCTGGTTGTTTATTTTTTAATTTTTGTTTTGTTTTGGTTTTGGGCCGTTGGCCGAGTAATACAGTGCTCTCGCTGCTTCTCTCTCGCATAGGGAAAACTAAGACAGCAATGCATCATTCCTTAAAAACAGCATCTGAAGAGTCCCCCTTTTTGTTCTTGTACTTTCAGATGTATCCTATGACAACCAAATTCCTCTGTCACGCAAGACACGCACAGACCCTCCTTTTCCTTTTTAAGCAGAGGGCAAAAGTATCAAGGATTTTATAACACCTTTTATTCAAATATTGAAGGAACTTACCACTTTAGCTTTGGAGCTGTGCTTATTGGCTTGTCACTCTCTCTGGTAAAACAAACCTTGACCTTCAGACAGAGTTTCTTCTTGCTTATAGAGCTCTCCAGAACTGGCAAAGTGCTGCTATTCTAACTTGCTCTTGCTTATGAACCCTAATCCTAGAGTTATCAAAAGAAGAATAACTAAAGGTACTTTATTTCCTGTAGAGAAACTATTGCCATCATTGTAGCAAGTACTGGAATGTCCCTTTTTCCTATGCAACTTTTTTTAACCCTTTAATGAACTTATCTGTTGAGTACATTTGAAGAATATTTTTCTTCCAAGATTTTGTTGTTTAAATTATGGGGCCTAACCTGCAACTTATTTTTTGTCAATTTTTTAAACTTTTTTTTAATTACTGTAAAGAAAAATGAATTTTTTCCTGCAGCAGGAAACATAGTTTTGAGTAGTTCTACCTCTTATTTGTAGCTGCCAGGCTTTCTGTAAAAATTGTATTGTATATAATGTGATTTTTACACACATAAACACAAATACACAATCTTTAGGGTAAGCCAGAGGGCTAGATCAGATGAAAAACACTGCGTTTCTAAGCATCCATTTTTCTCTTTCTTTAAAAAATTTATCTGTTCTATGAAGGGGACTTGGGGAGAAACTCGTACGTAATTGGAATAACTGATGTTTTGATAATAGTAGTATCCGGGCATAGATGCTAATTGTATTACCATGTTGATGTCCTATGCAGTATTGTTAGATATACTTTTTCATTTTGAAGTATTTGTGTGTTTGTGTATATACTCTGTGTGTGGCTGGTGCACACATGTGCAAAGTTAGGGACAGAATGATGGTAGGCAAAGGGTAAAGTTACACAGCCTCTTGTGTCAGTTATCATAAAACCCAAACCACATATGAAAAATCCATCAGAGGCCCAAGAGACTTACCATTATGCAAATGAGGGTGAATATATTTTATTATCCAGATATCAGTAGCCATCAGCATAAATATCCCATATTTATAATACAAAATCCATAGAAATATCAATAGACCATCTTCACATCTATAAAGTGTTTAGAGAACTACAGATGGTTCTGCAGAGGTATATGTGTATACATTTTAATGAGACACACATTTGTTAGGATGGAAGGGAAATTATTCCTTATGATTGGGAGGTTTAGAATATGTATATGTTAATAATATTGAAAATTAGAAAAAAGAAAATCTTAACTAAATTGCATTATTTAAATATAATGTTTTAAAAGGTTGAATTATGTATTATGAATCTGCATTAAACATGTTTAAATGTTGGATTCAGTTTCGGGTTTACACAATCGTGTTTTATGATATATCCGAACTGAAACAGATGGTTGGGAGGGCAGAGAAAAGCAGAAGGAAGCCCCCTGTTTTGGATTCATCATATATACATATTGACTCCTACTCATTCTTACGTTAATTCAGTTATGATTCTGTCCTCTTAAAATTTTGATTATGAAAAAATTATTCTGAACTAGCTGTTACCTTTATAGTATCTGATAATCTTAAAACTTTCAATTTTATACAAATTAGACATATACATATTCTAA
>VMDR010027395.1:0-13587 GCA_007922815.1 Macrotus californicus | reverse complement strand
AGACACCCTTTTGATTCAGACCTTTACATTCACATAGACAACTGAGACCTGCTTGGAATCTCAAAATGTTTGCTACAAGAAGATGGGACTCACAAAGAAGAGAGACCTCCTTGAGGCCAATTTCCAGATCAAGATTTGACTATTTTTCATACTTATTCTAGAGTATGGCCTAAAGATTACAAAACTATTTTTTTTAAATTAGGGCTATTCTGTCTACAACTCAATATGAAATTTTAACTTAGATTGAAGCAATAGTAATTCTTATACTTATTTAAACTCCCTGCTTCCCTTTTCCCAATATTTCCATCCAAAGTCTACCATTCTCAGCTTTGTTGTTTGTGGAAAAATATTTTTAAATATTCTAGAGACTGACTCCTGTTTGCCTTCTCAAACAGTATTTGCATAGTAGAAAGGTAATTAGTTAAGCTATTAATACCTGTGCTTTATTTTATTCTTTCACCAATCATTTATCAAGTATTTATTGAGGGCCTTCATTTTGCCATTCAGCATTCTTGATCCAATGGTGAATAAATGGACAAAGTCTATGTCCTATAAAATTGATATAAAACAAATAATTACAAATTGTATGAATTAGAGCTATAAAGAAAATTCAAAAGGAGCTGAAATAGAAAATAATGGAAAGAAACAACTTTGGATGGGGCTCTTTTTATGGGCAAATCTAAGTGAGGAAGACCATGTGACATAATTTTTCTGATGCAAATAAATGCATTCATTTAAACTTCGGTAGCAAATCATCAAAATATGAATATAGCACATGACTATTATTTAATGAACTAGGAGGGAAAATTTTGTCACATTTCTATCAAGTCATATTGATGCATTAAATAAAAGTTTCAACGCTCTAGACCAAGGCCTGCCTTAAAGGTATTATCAGTAACTGACAGTAGCAAATGTGGGCTATATCATTCTAGCCATGTCACTAAGTGAGGTATAGTCTCCTGGACATTATGCCAAGTAGCACCACATCAAGAAGACTGAACTGCCCTGGGAAGGAATTCCAAGAATGGGACATCCAAGGACTAGGATCCTAGATTTAGCAGAGAAGCTCTACTATGGAAGAGCCAAGTCACCAGTCTCTCCTTCTTACCCGTGCACCCCAAGGACTTTGTGTGCATGTGCCCATACACATAGACAAGCCCCTGGAACAATGCTCTGCAAGTACAATCTGAAGACAGTGAAAACCTGACACAATTTAGAAAAGACTGTTTCCTGTCTTCATCCAAAATGATTTTAGCAAAACAGTCATTTATAGATAATGACATTATATCTTTCACAATTAATTTCTTTATCTGAATATGAAACACGAAGCACAAAAGATGCCTTAGTTCATGCCAAATTTATGTAAAGCTATAAAATGTCATTTTTGGAAGACAAATTACATTTGCTCTGGAGCTTTGCACACACAGGCAAAAAAACATCCCCAGCAAATGTCGGCAGCCACACAAACATATAGTTCCTCCCCTGGTTTCTCCATCTATCAAGTGCAGCTGGGGTGATTTAAATATTATTTGTTCAGAATGCATCTTGACCGCATTTAAAAAGAGATATAAGGTCTAGCCAATAGATGAGCTAAATGACCCTTTATTGCTACACAGCTTTTGTTACCTCTCCCAGAAATCAGCAGTGTAAATATTCCACCCTGGTACAGCTAAGCTGCTGGAAACTTGGCATGGTGCATAAATTCACAAGAACCCATCAAGCTCTTCTATTATTCATACTGTAAGATTTGTAGGCTGTCTGTAGAGTAACAGGTGTAGCCCCTATGGGTCAACAGCCACCTGAATTATGCATGAGGAAAGGAAAGCAATACCATATACACACCACCGTTTGGTGTTGTTCATTTGGGGGATAACTTTCCTGTAATGGCTGTCTGAAAAATCTCCCTTAGCAGTGGTCAGTATGCTGTATGGTCACATGTGATGGTTAAGGCTACTTCCTTTGTGCTGGATGGACCTAGAGTTTAATCCCAGTGTCACCTCTTACTCCTTGCTGATTTTTTGTTTTGGTCAAGACATTTTAAACTTGGTTAAATTCATTCTGTTTCATTACTTGAAGAATAAGGAAAACAATACCTATGTAATTAATTTCTAGTTAGCAGAATGCTAATATCTGGATTCTATCATTATTGAATACATATCAAGGTCTTAATAATTAGATAGAAGGTACAGGAATAGAAAGGCAGCTGTTTTTACTTGGAAATTACTAAGGTCAAAACTATGTGACCACCATGACAGGTTGTATATTACAATGAGCCAATGTTATTATGTATTAATTTAATATAGACCCCGGATATCATCAACAGTAATAATGAAGAACCATGGCACCCTGAAGTTCCTTTTCTGATTCAGACTCCTGATCATGGAATAGCAAACCATAGAACCTCTGTTATTTAATATTATCATTTGGACAACAAAATGCTGATCTCAAAATAGTTCATGGGGATTAAGTAGCTATTATAATTCACTATATGTAAAAGAAACCTCATATATAAGAACATATGTGAGGGATAAGAAAAGCTAAATGATGACTAAAGTTTCTAATGAGGGATGGAGGAAAATACGACAGTATACTGCAGAAGTTATGAAAAATGGAAATGCACGATGATCATAGCGATAACATTATTTAATACTTACTGGGCATTTCCTCTGTGCCAGATGTGCTGCTCAATGTGCTTTATGTGTAATTTTCTCATTTAATTTTTACAATAACCCTAAGAGGAAAGCACTGATGTTATTTTTTTCAGATAGGGAAACTAAGGCTTAATGAGTTTACATAAGTTGTTTAAGGCTACACAAGGAACAAGAGGTAAAGCCAGATCTTGTTCACTCCAAAGTTCAGAATTATGTGACTCTTTAAAATTATTTAGTGTAAACTTAACAGGATCATTTGCTTCTCTGTAAACAACCAGATGAACAACTCTGCTGTGGTGCCCAGTGCAATTGAGATAATGACATATGAGAGAGATGGATGCCTACCTTCCTCCAGTAAAAGTGTTTCTTTTAAAAATACTGGAATGAAATTTTCATAAATCCTGTCAGCTGTGTTTTTAAATTTTCTCACTATGACTCATCAGCATAAAAACCAGAGCTTCCATGAAAAATGAAGAATCTAAACAAAGTTGGAAACAATGTAGTTTTTAAGTCTCAACAAACCAATCAATTTGCTTTATTTTTGTGACCTTGATTTCCCTAAAACATAAATATCATATTTATGCCTGCGTGGTAGGTACTGCATAGATAAGCCACTTTTTTATGAGAGTTCTTTTTTTCCCCAAATGATAAATTATCTCGTTCTTAGCATTCTGTTGTGAGACCAGATGATAACTCATAATCTCCCTGATCTTTAAGTCTGAAGACATTAACATTTCTTACAGACCCTGTGCTATAGTATGTTGAGTGTTAAAGAGCAGCAGGTTCCAAAGCACCATTTCTGCCCTAACTTTACATTCATGATATTTGGCCCATTGCCACTAAATGAGTCCTAAAGGTGGGGAAAGGAAGCCCTCAGAGCTAGGGGCTATTGGTTTGCTTGCCTCTTATGTGTTTGTTTACAGGGAGAAATGCCAAGAAGCCAATTATTTTCTCTCCTAAGAACAGCCTTGACTGAGAGATGAAAAACAGCCCCCCCCATTGTGCAGAAAGTCAGTGAAAACTCTGTAGAGATCTAGAAAAACTGGAGCCAAGAAGGCTAAATACAAATGCTGGTTATGACAGAAGAAGACAGAGGAAGAGGAGGAGAAGGAGGTAGAGGAGGGGATAGAGGAGTGGGAAAAAGAGGAGAGGGAGTAGAAGTGGGAGAAGCCGTGATAATGGAGAGGAAGTGGCACAAGAAGATAATGTCCATCATCTTGGTGTCCCATTAGAGACCAGTGTATTCTGTTCTCCTCTATATCCCTGTCTCTAGTCCTATACTGTCTCATTGTAGCATTCAGTAAGTCATTGCTGAAGTATGTTACATGAGTAAATGATGAGCTGTGTATATTTTATACACACACACACACACTTAATGAATCTTTATACTAATTATTGTTACATGAAGGCCCTGGACTATACTTCTTGTAAATATATCACTGTGCTCTGGGGAATATGTTTTAGAAAGCATGTTCCCCTCTCACGTGTCAATCTTTATAACTATAGCATGTTACTCAGCTAATCAAAAAGTTGTCCAGGCAAATCAGAATTTTTGAGTGTTGTTTACATGCTGTACCACTTTGAGAGCAACAGGTTCTTAGCCACTGTTGTTATTTAAAGTTGAACATTCCATAGAATGAACTAAAACTATACATATACATAAATTGTCTTTTAGTTCAAAATTTAATAAGGATTGCCAAGAAAGTTATTTAGAACACTTAAACCTATATAATCAAATGAGAATTCTCTACACCTACGTAATTAAGGAGATAATAAATTATAGAAAACCACAAATAATATAAAAGGCAGTACTGATTTAAAAAATCTTTCAATTATTCTTCCCAAAGGAACTGCAGAAACTCAGCTAGCCACAGCTAGCTAAATCATACCCTTTCTGGTCCTGTTCCGGTTATCTATTGCTGCTTAAAAGACCAACCCTCCCCGAAACTTAGTGTCTTAAAACAACAACCACTTATTTAGTGAAGAATTTTCAGCCTGGGCAGAGTTCAGTGGGAAAGGCTAATAATCTCTGTTCCATGTGGCATGAGCTCAACTGGACATCGGATGAGTCACTTCCAGATTGGCTCACTTACATGGCTGGCAATTTGGTGTCAGCCGCCAGCTGGAGCTCAGTGAGGGTTGAAGGCCTGGATCTTCAGTTCCTTTCTGCATGGGTCTCTTCTTATGGGCCTGTCCAGAGGCTTCTTCTTGGCGTCCTCATATCAAGCGGTCTGGGTTCACAGAAAAAGTGCCCCAAGAGAATAAGGTAGAAAAAGAAGGCATTTTTAAAGAACCTATGCTTGGAAGTCACATAGCTTTACTTCTGCTGTATTCTATTGAGAAGGAAGTTACAAAGGATCTAAGGAGGAGGAGACAGAGACCCTCCCATTTGAAGGAAGGGTTGTCGATGTCATTGTAAATGGAGTATGGGGGATGGACTTTACTGTGGTGTTTGTCTTCAGAATATATAATCCACCATAGGACCTATCCTGATTTTTCTTCTTCAATTATTCAAATTCTTGTCTCTGTTGGTGTTTTCCACCCCAGTTTTTTCCCCACACCTGTCTGCTCTGGTAGTTGCTCACTGGTAGATCAGTCCTTATTATTAATTACAGACAACCCTTCTTTTCTGCTCGTGTACCAAGCCTTTATCAACAGTGTTCTGTAGGAGGTTTTTCTCCACATAACTGTTAAGAGTTCTCCCATTGCTTGCTTAGTACCCTGAGACTTGCTTGTTTCTTTTTGGTGACCTGAAAGTTCTACTTGATCTTTCCCGTCTTTGACATTTTGTGTTCTTTGGCTCTCTGATTCTGGATTCTGTGTTTTCTGGCCTATGATAGCAGTAAAGAATGTCTTAGCCTTCTCCTACATTGATGGAAAAATAAAGCAAATATACTAGGTTATTTGCTGATGAGAGCTTGAGAAGAAAATGAATGTTTCCCTTAAATGGCCAGAAATGTGGGTGAAATGACGTTGTCTCAGAAACTTGATTAGTTTGCCCTTACTCGAATATTATGAACACCCCCAACAAGACTGTTTTACTTTTACAGCAGATTGGACACCACAACTTCTTTAAATTAAACCTAAAGAGGTGGTCCAGGGGTCACCTAGGATCCTCAAGGCCCACTCTCTTCTATTACCCTTCATGATCCTTTCCATGCAGCTATGAATACCACTGGAGTCCTTGTCACACTATGGAGGGTGATAAAAAATTGGAATGGAGTCGAATTAGCACCATCTTTCTCCTAGGTACATAATAGCACCTTTCCTTTAAGTGCTGCTGATATGTATGTTTCTGTTATAGAAAGCTCAAGACCATACTCCACATCTGTGTATACTTCCAAACTTTGGGACACATTTATTCTTCCTCATAGTGGATGATGAAGACAGCAAAAGATAAGGTACCATGCTTCAGGCTCCCAGACACTCTTCCTGAGTTTACTCTGTCTGCCCATGCTCATCATGAATGAAGGTACAGAAGAGGAAGTTTGTCCTCTGCACCCGGTACACACACTGCTAGGATCTGGGCTACCAGGCTCCCCTCCAAGCACTGTCAACCTTTATGTGATGCTCTTGGACTTCTCTCACTGAGCTTTAAAGAGGGAAAAACAGTGCTTTCATTTCCTGCCCAAACTCTGCCCCCTCCACGAGGTGTACTACCTCTTTCCCCATTGACCCTCTTCATACTTTGACTGGGATTATGCTGGGGAGTAGGGGAGCAGGGAACACATTTTCTGAGCTGACTCTTTTCACTAATCCTTGGTAGAAAGATGATGGGCTTTCTCAGCCTGGAATATGAGGTTTATTTATTCTAGACTTTTTAATCTTAGCAAAAATTCTGGAACTTGAGTATACTATTTGGCATCTTATTAAATGTATTATAAAGTTTAAGATATTGATACCACTAATCTACATATTTTCTGTTAAAAATTTGGACTATAAAAAGCACTAGAATGTCTCAGGCAATATGAATCTTTAAACCCTCAACTACACCTCTTACGACCATCAAACTGGGTCCTCTTACCTAATTCCACAAATGCTTTGCCATGTAAGCGGCTTGTATGGTTTCACATGTCTCCTCTGAGGTGGTTCATGTGGGGTGTTTCTCCTTCTCATGGCTGGAGATGACTCCAGAGAGACTAGAAAAAACCTCTCTCAGATTCACTCAGGACCCACCAGCTCTCTTCTTTGTACCTTCCAGCTTCACAGTGTTTGTTTCTCATCTTTTCTTTTTTTCACACACAAAAAACAACAAAACAGAAAATTTTCTCTTTTTATCACAGGAAGGGCCATAAGATGTTACAATTTCATAACACTCCCCTAGCAATAGACCCAGTGAAACTTTTCCACCATGTCTCTCTTGAGTGGCATAAGTGTGGACATAGACATGAATGTATTGGGTAAAGATATAAATGCAGATGTGCAAAAAATACACCATGAAGCTCATTGTTGTGTAAACTCCATATTATGTGTCACGTGATATTGGTTGGCTTTCATTTATCTTATTGTCATTTTGTCTATTGCCACAAAAATTTCTTCAGTTTCTTCCAAGAGAGGACTAACTGAATGGATTGAATTCATCCAACGTTTGGCCCTGAGAGGAGGCAATCTAGGATTTGAATCTGCCCTGGAGCTTTCTCTACTCAGTGAAGAAACAGTTCATGAAAAATTTGTTTGCAAGCAGATAGTTATTAGATGTACCACTTTCACTTTGAAGTGCTCTCCTTGAACGTGCAATTGGGAAAGGAGAAAGTGCACCAGTTAGATGTCATTTCTCTCACTCAACAAATAACGTTCAAGTGCACACACACTTCAAGGCTTGAGGCAACAGTAGTGCTCAAAAGAGACAAAAATTCCTGCTCCCAGGGATCTCTCATTTCCATGGAAAGAGAGAAACAAATAAGTTAAAGAGGTAAAATATATAATTTGGTTGATAAAAATGCAGCATGGGATCTTCACCCATGCTTGTGAATAATTGGATGACCTTGGAGCTATCATGTACACTTTGGATATTTGGTTTTTCTCCTCCGTGAAATAAGGTTTGTGTAGATGCTCCCTAGGTGGCCTTTGGCACTGACATTCGCTGAGACTTTTCTTTAACTATTTTTCAGTTTCAGTTTGTTCTTTGGTGTAAATTGAGAATGGCCTCCAAATAGGCAACACTCCAGCTTCACTCACTAAGGGAGGCAGAAATTTAGGTCAGGAGACCGATATCTGGGCAACTGTATGTGATTCATAAATTCGCAGTAATTTTTTTTCCCTAAAACACAGACCCGAATAATCAAGCAACTATATATTAACTTTACCCAACAGACCACAGACCACCTGTCTGTTTCCTGTTTTCCTCGCCAAGTACTCCTTCTGGGAAAAGCTGATTGGAAACACAGCAGGATAAAACTCGTTTCTCCCCTCTTTGTTCCATCTGTCTCTCTTCTCATCTGGGAGATCTCTTGTTCACTTCCTCATTGCTTCTCACATTCAAGGCTGAATTCTCCACCTGTGCTCCTGATCCACTGCTTCCCATCTTCTTCCAGATGTTGCTCCAATGGTAAATCCTACTCTTCTCTGTCTTCCCATTATTTTAGATCTCTCCCGCTACTTACTCTCTTTACACAGGCTAAAATATTACCACATCTTTTCCACTGAAAAGCCCTTCATTCTCTCAGGCAAATGCTCTAGTATTGACTTTCCCTTAGCCAACCAAGCTCCTTTGAAAAATAGCTGCATTTCGTATGCCCTCCTACCATCACCTCCTGTTGACCTTTCAAAGCAAGGATGCAGGTTTCTAACTAGAACTGCATTTGAAATGGGTTTCACCAAGGTCTTCAATGATGTACCAATTATTGTCACTACTTGTGGCAGCATTTGACGTTCTCAGTCATAATGCTCTTGAAGCACACCCCTTGTTCATACCTGTGACTTTATTCTCTCATCTACAACCACTCTGATAATTTTTTTCTGTCTCCTTTCTGATTCCATTCTCTCCAACCTCAGAAATTTTTCTTTCCTAGTTTCTTCTTTTCAATTTGTATCCACTTGCCCAATTTCCACTATTACCTGATAGCTCTCAATTTTCCAGATCCAAAACCTTTTTTGAAATCTTTGTATCTGGTTGCCTCCTGGGTAGTTCCATATATGACTCTGGGGCATCATCCTTGTTCCTCATCATCAATACAGACTACTCCCAAATGAACTCATAAAGACTCCCCGTTGACAAATTTGGTCTATTCTTGTATTTACTTTTACATTCAAGATTATGCTTTTAATATCTTCCAAATTGATACATATGAATCAAATTTATTTATTTTAACTGTTATTTAAAGACTGGATTCAAATCTTATCTCTGCCAGTTAATAGCTTTGTGACTGGGTAAATTATTTAATTCATTTTTGCTTCAATAGTTTTTTATCTGAAGACTTAAGTAGTATATGAGGTGTCTGTTTTGTATATCTTTACATATATGTACATATGATGTACATACACATACAAACATATATCTTTACCAACACTGTTATTACCAGATATCCCATTTTTGCCAGTGTTACTAGTGTGAAATTGGATGAAATTACGGTCTCCATTTAAATGCCTAATCCTCATACGGTTTTGTGATAGAAAAATTAATCTATATTGGGCAAGCGCTAAGAAGAATTCCTAGCATGAAGTAATGCCTTAATAAGTGTCACCTATGGCTCTTATTAGTTTTATTATACAGTATTCTATTGTAATGCTATAATATAAAATTTTATCCATTTGATTATTAATGAATATTTAGTTTAATCTTTTGCTGCTAAATATCTTGCTCCAATGAATGGAATGTTACTCCTTTCTCTTTGCCAATAATCGGCTTGAGAGTTGGGCACATGACCAATGCTGACCCAAGAAACATGAGCTTCTGAAAATGGTTTTCTCACTCCTAAAAAGATGTTACAGGAACATCAGGGACTTCTTTGTCTTCTGAATATTGTCTGTCTGGGTGAGATCCATAGAAGAGCTGTGGTGTCCTTGTCACCAAGAGGGTTAGTCCGTGATGGAAGCTGACATATTAAAAATGACAGGAAAAGAACTGGAAAGAATTGGGTTCTTAAAGACTTGTTGATCCTCTGATCATTATAAGCCTGCTCTGGAGTCAGTCAGTAGTAGCTGTTATGTTAGGTAATGTTAAATAAGTCAATTTGAGATAAGATTTCTGTTGCCAAAAGTCAAAAGAATCCTGACTCTTCACTCCCCCTCTCCCTACACCACCTGCCCCTTTCTCTTCCTGATCAACCTTGGCAGAGGTTTTTTTTCTATATTAATAATACTTTTCTGAAACTGAATTTTTTATTTCATTGTTCCCTATTTTTTGCTTTATTTTTGTCTTTCATTAGATTAATTGTTCTTCCATTTATTATTTTTCTACCCTCTTCAGTTTTACTCTATTATTTCTCCAGTTCCTTGAAAGTAATTGAGATCACTAATGTTTAATGTGTTAATTCATGTTTAACCTATTCAATGCTCTATTAGTTATGATATGCTCTGGAATAATGCAATTAGAGAATAGGGAGAAAACTACATTTTCAGAAGTATTTTGTATTGGAGTCTAGGCTTAAAGGGCTTAGGGTCCACGATCCCTACCTCTAGGTCTAGGTTCAAATCCTAGCTCTAGCACTGCAAACTATAGCATCCAAAAAGTCATTTAAATTTTCTAAAACTTGGTGTTGTCCTCTGGAAAATGAGGGCAATAAAACATAAGTTAAAAAGTTGTTGAAAATCTCAAGGTAGGTAAAATGTGCAGTTCAGTATCTGGCACCTAGTAGCACTCAATAAAAGTACACCTCTGTGTGCTTACAGGAGATGCCTCTGCAAAGGGATCACCAAGTGTAATTCCCAAGAAGTTCAGAATAAAATGCTTTGTAGTTTTTCTTTATGTTCCTGCTCTGTGCACAAAGGACACTTTTTTAAAGGTGAAAGTTCTCTAATTGTGATAAAAGGAGATAAATACTTGGTTTTCCTCCAGGGAGAAAAAGAGATGCAGTAAATGCTTAATGGCATTTTCTTGAGCACCACACAGCTGGTGACTATAAATCTTGAACACACATTGAATTATCATGGACTTTTTATTTCCATAGGGTGCTTTTGACCACATCATTAAACTGTATCACCTTCATTGACCCAACTTTATCATGGAGTTCAAGGTATTAAAGATATACTTAAGTAAAATAGAAAAATAAAAATAAAATAAAAGGCTTATTCTATGAAGTAAATCTGATGTTCTTACTAATTTCTATAAATTGTATTAATTCATTGTTGTTGCTTGGAAGAGCATACTAGAAGCTAAATTAATTCTGGCTCTCCTTTTTGACATAGTGTTTCCCTAAGAGGAAGGAGACTGTAGGAGTTGAACTTAATTATTCTTATTATTTTATTTAATATTTATCAAGTGCAATATCTAAGAAGAATAAAATGAGAGATGGTATGCTTCACAATGTCATTTCAATAAATTTTGATAATACAGGGGTGAGCAAAAGTAGGTTTGTAGTTGTGAGTATGCAAAACAGAGTTTATTCATGTATTATTGTTGGTAATTATTGTATTGTTTATTTGTATTACAACTGTAAACCTACCTTTGCCTACCCTGTATACGTTCAGAGGGTCTAGTTATTAACTCTCGCTTACCTCACAGATCAATATACTTAAACCTTGACATTCAAATGTCACCCTTTGCACACTACCTAGAACAAGTGATTACTGAGGAAAACAAATCAGTAGGCAAGTGACGTTCTTTCCCCTGGAGTGAGTATGAAGTGAGGCCTGAGAAATGTATCTATACCCAGCCTGAGGAGCAAGTAATATAAATTTTTATCCCATAAAATATTACCTAGAAAAACAGTTAATTCTAAAGTTAACATTACTGCAGGGGAAATATGAAAAGAGATTATAGAAGAAAGACAAAACAGGGGAGAGAGTGACGGAAAAGAAACAGCCAATAGAAGCAGACAGAAAAGGACAAAAAGAGGGCGATAGAGAGGCATTTCCCCCAACAACTATGTGAAGTCATCTGCTCACTTGGTTTGAATTTCCAAGACACTAATTCCAGAATGGAGAACAGAGGAAGTATAAAAGAATTAATTCACAAAATATTCAGAAATTCATTTTAGTCAAAAATTAGCTCTTCTTTCAAAACTCTTCTTCTTCTTAAGACAAGTGATATGCACGGCTTGAAGAACTAAGACATTTAATGTCTGCCTTGTTTGCCTGCTTTGATCGGTCTCCCGGAAGTGTCATTGCTCAGAGAAAGGAGCTCAGTTTCCCCAGAAGAGCAAGAAGAGCAGACCCTACACAATGCCACATCCTACCATGTTGTTGTCATCTTACCATGATGCTGGATTTTTTCACAATTAAATATATCTGGCTTCCAAATTTTAAATATAGTTTTACGTAAGTGATGTATGCTCTCTATATCTTTTCCTCTTACTTCTTTTCTACTCACAAGTATCATTACTTGGTTTCCCAAGCAAATTGTATTTTCCCAAGCTTTGTTGAGTGCTATCTTTAACACAAAATAACATAAATTTATGGCTATTTTTGAAAAATATAACTGACTGTCTCAGTAGTAATGCATATAGTTTGAATTAAGAAAAAAAGCTATACTTTCCATAAGCTCAACAGTTAATGGTGAAGAGGGAAAAACCTAAAGGGAGATGTACTTTTGCCTGGTAACATTCTTAATTTGCATCGCCCCTTTGGACACTATCGACAGCTCAATAAATACTTCTCTCGCATAGCCACAATGTCCTTCTGTTCTTCCTGCAGTGGAGGCAGAATCTGGTGTCTGACACTGCAACCTGTCACATGACTTGATTGTAATCTGCACACGTTCAGCATCAGCCACACCAAGTGCAAGGAAAAGAAGAATATCTTCCACACTTAGTTAAAATGTCATGGAAAACTGTGAAAAACACATATACAAAGTGTTCTGTGTCCACTTTTTCAGCATATGTATTTTTAGTTTTCTGCAGCCAGCAAGCCTTAATTCAAACCAAATAAAAATATCAATGGACTGCATATGGCACACTTCTCAGCATCTTTGAACCTATTTGAACTGAACAGCATCATTCTCACAGTATTTTCCAGGACTAAACTGCTCACATTTGTAAGTGCCTCCAATTCAGGGAATGGAAAGGTTCCTGGAGGGATCATTGACAGGTATTCCTCCTGTTTTTCTGGATGCTCCTTTTTAGTCTCTTTGTGGGTTTTTCCTCATCCTCTTCACCTCTAATTGAAGTAGTGTCTAAAAGTCCTTTCCTTGGACTTCTTCTCTTTTATGGTCTTTCATATTTTCACTCACTCCCTAGACAATCTCATCTAGAGTCATGTCTGTCATCTATGCATACACTGATGACTCCAAATTCATATCACTGGTATGGACCTCTCCTCTGAAATTTACATTCATGTATCCAGCCACCTCTTTGACATCTCCACTTGGATGTGTAAGCAGCAGCTCTAACTTAATACGTCAAATACGTCCAGCCATCAATTCCTAAACCTGATTTCCCATTGGACTTCAGGGAAACTTCATTGTTCTAGTTCATCTGCCCCAAACCTCATGGTACCACTTAACTACTTTTTCTTTTCCTTTCAACTTATATCAAATCACCAGAAAATCTCACTGGCTTACCTTAAATATATATCAATAACTCATCTACTCATAACTGCTCCATTTGATCTAACTGGTCTCTCTGCTTCTGCCCGTCCTTCCCCCCCACCTCGTCTATTCTCATCACTGTAATCAGTGATCATTTTAAATGAAAGTTAAATCATGTTGCTTTCCTGTTCAAAATCTTCCAGTCACTCCTCTGTCAAAGTAAAAGCCACAGTCCTAACCCAGTACATGACTTTCCCTCCTCCCAGTACCTTTCCAGCTCTTCCAGACTTATTGGCCTCCCTGGTGTTCCTA
>VMDR010027394.1:0-13587 GCA_007922815.1 Macrotus californicus | reverse complement strand
TTGAAACTATTCTGAAAAACTGAAACATGTGGTTATTATAGCTAGAGTGTATCCTTTTGATCACCAGAATGCTTGTGCCCACCAAACACAGCAGTTTTCTTCATGAATTCTTCCTACCTCTTGCCATTATTTTTAAACTGTTGCTCTTTTAATTATCAGTGGAACCCTTGTATCAAGTACAATCTCAGAAGATACACCAATATGGAAGTAATAGCGTGCTGGCTGCTGGACTGGGGCCCTTGACCTGAGCCCTGCTCATTTATCATCTTAATGACCCTGGGGCTCTCGCAAACACAGTTTAAAATGCTTATTTCTCATTGTTAGTGAGACAATCAGTTCAGCAGATAATTTTCTTTATAATTATTATTCACTGGTATGCATTTCTAATGATATACTCTATTTACTGTTTTATATTTGGGAAACACTTCCGGGACCTATGTTATTTTTATCAGCAATACATTTACAAGTCACATCTCGGGGTTTGTAATTTTTAGAAATGCCTTGTTCCAGACTTTTAATTTAAAGTGACAATTTAGTTTCGACAGTGTGTACTCCTGTGAAATCTTCAGCACAACCTAGAAAAGATTTTCATGATCCTGAAAATATTTTTAGTGCCTGATTACAGCCCATCCCTCCCCCCATTCCTACCTTTAGGATATTACTGATTTGCTTTTTATCACAATAGGTTGGCTTGTATTTTATATACAAATGAAATCACACATTTGTCTCTGGCATCTTCCATTCAGCATAATGATTTTCAGATTTATCCATGTTGAAAATGTATGAGTGAGTTATTATCTTTTTCTTTTTCTTTTTTGTTGAGTAGTAGTCTATTGCATAGATATATCAAAATTTGTTTATCCATTAACCTATCAATGGACAGTGAATTTCTTCTGGTTTGGGGCTATTGTGATTAAAAGCTGGTATAAACATTCAGGTTCAAGTCTGTGTGTAGACAGATTTTTTTTAAGGGAGAGGCTTTATTTTTTTTTAATCTTCACCAGAAGACATGCTTATTAACTTTAGAAAGAGAGGAAGAGAGGGAGAGAAACATTGATGTGAGAGAGAAACATCAATCGGTTGCCTCTCCTATGCCCCCCAACTGGAGACTGAACCCGCACCCTAGGTATGTGCTTTGACTGGGAATTGAAAGGGGATGATGCTACAACCAACTGAGCCATACTGGCCAAGGCTGAACATGTTTTACTTTCTCTTGAGTAATACCTATAATTGTGTCAATTTAAGAAACATCCAAACTTGTAGATAATCCTTATATGAGTTTATTTGAGCCAAACTTGGCACAATTGCAGGGAAACAAGATTTCAAAAGTTCTGGAGAATGACTCGTTTGTCTTTAAGGAGGGAATATAAGGAAGACCTCCAATATACCTCCAATATAAATGGAGGTGGGAGGAAGTGAGGCATGGATTCAACTACAGAGCACTTAATAAGACTATGGGCTCTCCTGAGGTTGGCTGCTTCAGAGGGGTCTGAAAAAAGAGGACTACAAAGAGGGACCCTCCCGAAAATGGAATTATCTTCAGGAGGATGGGCCCCTTGTAGTACAGGCTTCCCCCTGCTAGGTGAGTGTTCTAGGAACCCATCTGTATCAGTGTGCCAGCTGGCATTGTTGTGAGAGGCTGCGTTTGGTTTCAGTGAACTTTTTTCAAGACTCTTTCAGTGCATTTGTGCATTTCATGATGGGTGATTTAAGAGTATACTTGCCCACACTATGCTGAGTGTTCAGCAGTTTTTGACCAAAAACAGCATGACCCCCCTTCTCCACCCTCCTCATTCACCCGATCTCACACCCAGCGACTTTTTTTTTTGTTTCTCTGGATGAAAAAAGTCCTCAAAGGGACTTCTGCCCAAGATAGAGGCTTAGGTAGATACATTGTGCTTCCTTGCACAACCAAAAGAGGGGCAACAACAAATTTAAAAACAAAAAACAACCAGAACTGCCAGAAAATCACACTGTACGGAAGTACAACAACCAAGGAGTTAAAGAAGAAACATTCATCCACCATTAGGAGGGGCAGAGACAGGCAAATGGGGAGGAGAGGACTCACTGCAAGGTGGCTGCTGGCGGACAGGGAAGTCCCACATTTGTGTGTGGGTAAACCAGGAGGAACAACTGGGGAGCCAGACAGACCATGCAACCCAGGGTTCCAGTGTGGGGAAATAAAACCTCAAAACTTCTGACTGAAAAAACCTGTGGGTGTTGCAGAAGCAGGAGAAACTCCCAGCCTCATAGGAGAGTTTGTTGGAGAGACCCACAGGGTCCTAGAATGTACACAAACCCACCCACCTGGGAATCAGCACCAAAAGGACCCAATTTGCTTGTGAGTAGCAGAGGAAGTGACTGAAAGCCACCAAGAGCTGAGCAAGTGGCACTGTTCCCTCTCAGACCCCTCCCCCACATATGCAGCTATGTGGGTTGCCCCGCCCTGGCGAATACCTAAGGCTCTACCCCTTACTACATAACAGGTGTGCCAAGACAAAAAAAAAGGCCCAAATGAAAGAACAGATCAAAGCTCCAGAAAAAACACAACTAAGCCGCCAGCCTATCAGATGCACAGTTCAAACCACTGGTAACCAGGATGCTCACAGAAATGGTTGAGTATGGTCACAAAATAGAGGAGAAAGTAAAGGCTATTAAAAGTGAAATAAAGAAAAATCTACAGGGAACCAACAGCGACAGGAAGGAAACTGGGACTCAAATCAACAGTTTGGAGCAGAAGGAAGAAATAAATATTCAACCAGAACAGAATGAAGAAACAAGAATCCAAATAAATGAGGAGAGACTTAGGAACCTCTGGGATAACTTTAAATGTTCCAACATCTGAATCATAGGGGTGCCAGAAGGAAAGGAGGAAGAGAAAGAAATTGAAAACTTATTTGAAAACATAATGAAGGAGAACTTACCTAATCTAGCAAAGGAAATAAGACTTCCCGGGAGGCCAGGAAATCCAGAGAGCCCCAAAGTAGTTGGACCCAAGGAAGCATACACCAAGGCACATCACAATTAGATTAGCCAAGATTAAAGATAAGGAGAGAATCTTAAAAGCAGCAAGAGAAAAGGAGACAGTTACCTACAAAGGAGTTCCCATAAGACTATCAGCTGATTTCTCCAAAGAAATCTTGCAGGCAAGAAGGGGATGGAAAGAAGTATTCTAAGTCATGAAAGGACCTACATCCAAGATGACTCTGTCCAGCAAAGCTCTCATTTAGAATGGAAGGGCAGATAAAGTGCTTCCCAGATAAGGTCAAGTTAAAGGAATTCATCATCACCAAGCCCTTATTTTATGAAATGTTAAAGGGACTTATGTAAGAAAAAGAAGATCAATACTATGAACAGTAAAATGACAACAAACTTATAACTATCAACAACCAAATCTAAAAAAACAAAAACAAAGAGAAACTAAGCCAACAACTAGAACAGGAACAGGATCACAGAAATGGAGATCACATGGAAGGTTATCAGCAGGGAGGGGAAGGGGTGAGAATGGGAGGAAAAGGTACAGGGAGTAGGCATAGATGGTCTACAAAATAGACAGGGGGAGGTTAAGAATAGTATAGGATAGGGGTGTGAAATTGATTTTCACCGGGGGCCACAACAGTCTCTCGGTTGCCTTCAAGGGGTTGAATGTAATTTTAAGACTATAAATGTAACTACTCCTTAACTAGGGGCAAGGAGCTCAGATTGCCACTGGGTAGAAACAAGGTGCTGGGCCAAATAAAACAAGGTGGAGGGCTGGATTTGGCCCATGGGCCTGTGTTTGCCACCTATGGTACAGGAAATGTAGAAGCCAAAGAACTTTTGTGTACGACTCATGGACATGAACTAACGGTGGGGCTGGGGAGGGGAATGCTGGTGGAGGGAGGTGCAGGACGGAGGGGAATAAAGGGGAGAAAATGAGACAACTGTAAAAGCATAATCAATAAAAAATATTTTTAAAAAAAGTCCTCAAAGGGAAATGTTTTGCTGATGTGGAAGAAGTGAAACAAAAAACAGCAGAAGCACTAAAAGGCATCAAAACTGACGAATTCAAAACTGTTTTGAGCCGTGGAAAAAAGTCTTGATAGGTGTATTGCATCAAATGGAGAGTAGTTTGAAGGTGACTGAAGTTTAAACATTTAAGAATAAACACACTATTTTTTATAAATAAACCCTGGGGTTTTTGGGTCACCCCGGTACAAATCTCCTGTCCATGCCACCTGTCATCTGAGGCCAACCAGGGGTGCCTAAAGGATGTGGCCAGCAGGGGGACCCTACAGGGGGACCCCAGTGTCCAAAACTTTGGAATAGTTCAGAGAGCCCCAAAGGAGTAATATCAAGGATTTTGATATTAATTCTTTTTTTTTTTAAACAAACTTCAACACTTTTAAAAAGCTATAATATACACCAGGTTGTTTTGCAAATTCAAAACTAAGGCAGATTGAAGTAAATTCTCCAAGATCACACACAATGGCAGTTTTGACCCCAGGCGGTTACACTGTCAACTACATGAAAACTCATGAACTTCAGTCTCCTAAGGACTAATGGTATGCCCCAGTGTCAGCAGTCACGCACAAATGCTGTGCACGCTCAAAAGATGTGGAAGTGAAAGGCCTGGACAAATGTACGTACAGATTCTCACCAGTTTATCGTGCTTTGCCTTTACTTCTCAGTGCGGTTCCCAGACCACAGTTCATCTCACGCTCCACCCTCGGTCTTTTCACCTGGAGCAACGCGTCAGTGAAAACACTGGACTCTGAGGCAGGATTGACAACCAGTGTAATGCATACTATTCAGTTGTTTTTTGTAAATAGCAGAATTAACTCAGTTGAGCAACAAGTTTTTACTTTGGTTTATGTAATCCTCACAACTCTACTTTACAATCGAGGAAATTAAGATTTAGAGAAATAAATCTCTCAAATCTAGATGGCTAGTAAATAATGGAGCCAGAATCTTAACCCAAGTCTCATTGCTTCCAAAGTTCAAAATTTTAGCCAAGATTAGCACTGACAGCAGTAATTTGAGCTCTGAGTTATATGTGTTGCACCACAACCTTCAGCAAATGTCACTGTGGTTAGGGAGCTTGGGTTAAGAGAGCAAGCTGTCTTAAGAGCTTGTGAAGAGCAAATTCAGAGAGCTGGGCTTCCAGGCTGGAAGACCGCTCTGCAACTACAAGCTGATACACATCAAGCAAGTTTCTAAACCTCTCTGAGTTGCAGTTACACCCATACGTAATACTGGTACCTATGCCTCATGGGTTATGAGAGACAATAGATTAAAAAGCAAAGCAGTACCTAACATGTAGTAAACAATAAGGAACTATTCCAGAAACACAATGCTCAAAAACAAAAAAAAAAACAGAGCCCTGACTGGTGTGGCTTTGTGGGTTGGACGTCATTCCACGAAGCAAAAGGTCAAAGGTTTGATTCCTGATCAGGGCACATGCCTGGGTTGCAGGCCAGGTCCCTGGTTGGTTAGGGGTTGTGAAAGGCAACCAATCGATGTTTCTCTCGCACATCAGTGTTTCCCTCCCCCTCTTTGTCCCTCACTCCTCCCCTCTAAAAATAGATAAAATCTTTTTAAAAATCACACATCCAAAACATACCAAAATATAATTTAGCAACAGTAGCTTTTCCTGGCTACTTACAAAGACTAAGCCCCAAATCTCCATTAAGACTTCATTACATGTTCAACAGAATCCCCATAGCAGTGTGCTGTAGCTTTATTATTATTACATTCTAATTGTCGTTCATTATAAGGGAGAAATAATTCTCCAATTGTGCCTTTTAGTCCCCTGACCTACACCATCAATAAGGTGTTTTTTCCTTTGCCACTTACTCCAGAATTTATTCAACAAGTATTTTATTCTTCAGACCTTTATAAGACCTCACTACTGGAATCTATGAATAAGAAATGAGCCTTGACCAGTGTGGCTTAGCTGCTTGGGCGCCATCCGGCAACGTAAAAGGTGGCCAGTTCAATTGTGGTCAGGGCACACGGTTGAGCTGCTGATTTGGTCCCTGGTAGGGACACGTACAAGAGGCAACCAATCAGTTTCCCTCCACATCTCCCTCTCTCCCTCCCTTCCCCTCGCTCTACAAATAAATAAATAAAATCTTAAAAAAAAAAGAAATGAATAACAAGATAATTTAAATTTTACATAGAAAATCAGTAGACACAGGAAAATACTCGAGACTAATCTTAATCTCCACATTCTTTTATTCCCAATTCTTTGACTGTAGGAAAAACTAATTTTGCAGCTCCCTGAAGTATACTGTTGACTGAAAGCTAAAACAGAGTTGAAAGTAGCCATTTATTTATTCAGCAGATACCGAGGGACTTCACTATATGCCATGCCAAGTACAGTAGCAACCGAGGATACAGCAGTGAAGAAACAAGAAGCCCTGACCTCATGGAGCTGACATTCTCGCCGGGGAAAACAGACAACTAAGAAAGTGGACCTTCCTGTCTTCCTCTCTCCTGTTCAACAGAAGCTGCAGAGGTCTTCTCTGAATTTCGCCCTCGTAGAGGCAGTTGCGATGCCGCGTGGAAGCCGAAGCTACATCTCCCCCGTGGCCCCGCCGGCCAGCCAGCGCCTCAGATGAGAGCTGCGCCCAGACAAGCACCAGCTGCACAGCGGGCAGCACCGGCTCCACCATCTGCTCTTGGTTCACCTACTGCTGCCCCCCAGCAGCCAGGTCCATGGCCCAGATGGCAACCACAGCAGCTGGTGTGGCTGTGGGCTCTGCTGTCGAGACACTAGGTCATGCCATCACTGGGGGCGACAGTGGGGGAAGTAATGCTGGGCCCTCAAGGCCTGACCTCGCTTACCAGGAGCCTCGGGGAACTTGGCCTGCTTGGTGGTGGCAGCAGCAGTTTGGCACATGAGATGAAACAGTTTTGGGAGTGTGCCCAGACCAGGGTGACCTTAAGCTTCATGAGGACTTCAGCGAGGTGCTGGAACAGTGCAGGTTTGTGAGTGGATTAGCCTAATCAATAAGTTCAGATTGAAGAAATGGAAAATCATCTCTCGTGACCCAGTTAATTTGGTATAAAATGTAATAATGAAGTCTGAAACTATCAGTCAAACCTCTCCTCTATCAAACACACCCCTCCTGTCTCCTCTTATCTCTGTTTCCTTGCCTCAGAATTGCAACGAAAGAGGGTGTTCTTACTGTATAGAAGTTCATTGAGCTGATACTGAGTTTGGGGCTGGGCAAATGTATGTTTGTATGGCCTCTTTAAACCAGCTTTTGTGATGTAACTGTTTGTGAGTCAATTAGTATAAAGTGATTCTCCCCCACCCCCCACCCCCATGAAAAAGAAAGTAGAGCGTCAGATGGTGATGCTATTTCCTGTTTAAAATAGATGTATCTGTAGATAATAACATGGCTAAATAGACAACGAATTTAGGTAAGCACAATTACCATTCAGTTCTAACTTTCACTTTGGCCAAGTTCTCTGACTTCTAACCAGAGAAGACTGAGGTCATTAGTTTTCACTGTTGTGTAACTTCCACATCTATAATGTTGGGTAGAGTATTTTTTTACCGACTACTACCCAGAATTGTCAAGGATACAGAGAAACAGGCATGTTTCTTCACAGCAGATAAGGGTTTGTTTATCGTGGAGGGCCCTTTGGCAATCCCAAAGTTTTCCTGGCCTCTAAGAGAACTTTCAGTTCTCTCTCCTTTCCAGATGACTGTTTCTCCCTAAGACACTCATTCTCAAATTTTGGATGACATTAGAAGTACCCGAGAGGGGTAGAGGTTAGGAAAAACGTAAAGGCTCACACCCTATCTTCAGTGAGCCCGAGGCACAACGGTGATGGTTTTACAGACCAAAGTTTGAAAGCACTGCCCTAGACCTTCACCCTGCCAGACTCTTTGCTCCAGATCTTGGCTCAGAGGTCATGGCCTTCACAAGCGGTCTCTATGCTCCAGATCTTGGCTCAGACGTCAGGGCCTTCACAAGCGGTCTCTATGCTCCAGATCTTGGCTCAGACGTCAGGGCCTTCACAAGCGGTCTCTATGCACTAACACATCCAGCGTCCTGCTGAGGCCCCATCCTCAACAATGGCACAAGGGCCATCTATACATTACCCACTCCCATCTTTCTCTGTTGCAAGAAAGCAGGACTCCAAGAGAACAGGAGGTGGGTGTGTCTACCTTTTTACCTACTATTCTTAGTACCTCACAGAGTGCCTGACTCACTGAATGAGCCATAAAAGTACGCCGACCCTTTGTAAACCAGCGGTCTGGGGATTTGTCCTAAAGAACTGAGAATGCACTCAAATATCCAGCCATAAGGATAAAGCCAAGGTAGGTTTATGATGCCAAGAAACTGGAATAAATTGTTCATCAATAAATGGGCTAAACTAAAATGATGCTTTCAATAAAAGTGATGTATTCAACAAATGCAAATAGGCATTTAAAAAAATTTACTTTTTTTTTTTTTAAAGATTTTATTTATCTACTTTTAGAGAGAGAGGGAGGGAGGGAGAGAAACATCAATGTGTGGCTGCCCCCCATGTGGTCCCCACTGGGGACCCGGCCCGCAAACCAGGCATGTGCCCTGACTGGGAACCGAACCAATGCCCAATCCACTGAGCTACACCAGCCAGGCAGATTTTACTTATTTTTAAAGAGAACAAGGGAGGGAGAAAAAGAGGGAAACATCGATTGTTTGCCCCTCATACGCACCCCTTCTAGGGACCATTCTTATGACACAGGACGTGCCCTGACTGGGAATCCAAGTGGTGACGTTTTGCTTTACAATGCAAACAATGCCCGATCACCTAAGCCACACTGGTCAGGGCACAAATAGCAATTTTTCAAAATAATGGAAGAATCCAGAGACCGAAGAGATGTATTAGCCAACTGCAATAAATAAAAGATGAATTCTGATTTGAAGAATCTTTTACAATAAAAACACATTTGAGACAATCGTGAAACTTTTAATGCTGACTATATAGTTTTCTAGTTTAAAGAATTGTGGTATTATGTTTTGTTTTTTTTTAAGAATCCTTTTAGAGATAAATACTGAACAATTTGTTGGAGAAGTGTCTGGGATTTGGTTAAAAAAATCTGGGGAAGAGAAAACACGGGTGGGAGTCTAGAAAAAACAATAGTAGCCATGAGGTAATAGCTATTGAAGTTATTCTCTGTACTTTTGTATGCTTGAAGTTTTTCATAACAACATTAAAATCCTCCCCAAAGTGATGCAGAACACTTAAGGACTTAATAATGTGCTCCCCTTTAAGTGAAAGAAGTAGGTAACAACAGTATGATCACATTATATAAATACATACCCAAAGGTCTGTATGGGCATATACCAAGGAAGTAAGTTTGCCCCTTGGTATTATTACCCAATAGAACTTCCTGTGATGGTCATGTTCTGTAACCTGCTGTGTTGAAAACGGTAGTCACAAGGCACATTTGTGGGCTCTTAAACCGTGGCAGTGCAAAAGGTAAACTAAATCCTTAATTTTGTGGGTTTCAATTTAAATTTGAATAGCCACAAGGAGCTAGTGGATACCACATTGGACAGTCTGGGCAGATGACAGAATTATGGGTGGTTATCTTGTTTTTTACTTGTTACTGAAACATTTTTCTATAATGAAAATGCATTGTTTTGGAATAAGGAAAAGGCAGGTTTTGTTTTCATTCAAAACGTTTACTGACTAGTGGTATGGGTTCTCCTTTTCAGAGAACTATTCTGAAAATGAAACAAAGGGGAATAAAGCAAGTTACACAGAAAAGTTTTACATGTCTGTTTTCAATGAGCTTTTAAAGGTGAAATTAGCCCTGGCTGGTGTGGCTCAGTGGACTGGGTGCTGGCCTGTGAACCAGAGGGTCGCTGGTGTGATTCCCAGTCAGGGCACATGCCTGGGTTGTGGGCCAGGTCCCCAGTGTGGAGCATATGGGAGGCAACCACACATTGATGTTTCTCTCCCTTTCTTTCTCCTCTGTCTGAAAATAAATAAAATCTTAAAAAAAAATAATAAAGGCAAAATTAGGTGATTCACTTCCAAATCTGTTCTTTCCATCCTTCCATTCCTTCGATCTCAATTCATATAAGAATGTTTTTGTTCATTAAAAGGACTGAGTGTGAATGTGTTGCATAGATTAGAAACTTCTACATGTCAATCATAATGGAAAGAAAAAATGTTAGGGCCCCGAAAACCTTTGTGGTTTTTATCTAATGAATTCGGAGCCATACGACTCTGTGATCAGGCAGAAGAAAATTTTAAAAGATCAAAATGGATTTCTTTATTGAAACAATCAGGAAATGGGAGCAATCTGGATGAATCTGACAGGGCTGGAAAGGAAAACAGGACCTCAAACACGAACAACTTGTCTACACTTGTGGTTTATAATAAAGTGAAAATCTGAGCATAAAAGAACCATGCCTGAGGTGAAATTTTTATTGACTTATAATTTTTCAGCATACAAAGTATTTAATCAAGTGTAATATTTACAATTCTTACATAATGTACATTTTAGAATAACTATAATGTACTTTGTTCCATTTACAATGACAAACTACAGTAAGACCACATTCACGAATTAGATACAAATCCTCTACATACTAATAAAAAGTAAATGATGTGTTGGTTATACATTCTTTAAAATATACCTTTTCACAAGTAGCAAGAAATATTACATGTAATGTTTTTATGTCTGGAATGTTCCCAAAATACCACAAAGCATAAGTAAACCCTTATAGGAAAGTAACTCATCATTTCCAAAAGTTCAGCTTTAAGCCTTTGTGTAAAGTAAAGGATGTCAATAATCTTTATAATGTAGCAAGCTTTCCCTGTTTAAAATTAATACCCAAAATGTGGGGAGGGATCTCGAAGGAAAATAAGGACATATTTTTGTAACATAAAATAGTGCCAAGACCAATAGAGAGAAAAGCTTATTTAATCAAACCTTGCTTCCCTCCCCCCATGCACACCATTTGAAGTAGACAGATTTATGTAAACATAAAAGGATGTCCACAAAATCCTATTTGCACATGTGGGGTTCAATGAAACTGAACCCAAGCCATTTTAGTTGTCAAGACATTTGTAAGTCCAGGCACACCTCAGAGATATTCTGGGCTTGATTCCGGGCCACCGCAATAAAGCAAGTATCGCAGCAAAGCAAGTCGTAATCACTGTTGCTGTGGGGTGTCTTGCCTTCAGTTTGCAGAGACACAACATTTGTGAAGCCCAATAAAGCAAAGCGCGATCAAGTGAGGATTGCCTGTACACGGTAAACTAAAATTTCCTTTGTGCTGTTTTACTCATTCATGTTTGTTATTGCAAAAATGTAAATTTTCCTACAATTTAATGTCTTCGAATCTGACTCTATTCCTCGAGATAAATTTTCTATCCAGGTTCTCCATAATATTTGGAGTCTTTACCAAAACACAAGGAAAGCTGGCAGTCATTATCAGATTTTGCTGCTTTACAATGATTTCAAATCAGTTCACGATGCAAAGAAAGTGCCTCCGACGAGTAGCCAGACAGGGGTTCTGGTGCTGAGTCACCAACCAGCAAACCAGTGACTCCTTCGGTAAAACAAGGAGTGGCCCCGTCGGAGCGGAGACAAGGCCCGCGCTCCTAGAGTAAGAGGGAAGGCGTCCTACTGTGGAACCAGACGAGACAAAGTGACGTCAAGCACGCCGTGCACACAGAGCAGTACGTGAGGGCACACTGCCATGTTTTCTCCTTGTCTCACCGCACGTTCTCATCTGTGAGGGCCCTGAAGCCGAAAAGAACAGTTAACTACTAGTTACTGCTCTTTCCGCTGTGCCGTGCAGGTGTGAAGTCATTCTGGACAAACGATTCTACAAAAACATCGTTTTCCCAGCTCGTGTCCATGATGAAAAGTGCTGTCAAACAGAAAAGTTAATCTGACACCCTAAGAGTTACACGGGAATGTCTTATTATTCAAAATGGGTACTAAATTTAGTCTTAAATACAATTTGGTTTACTGTAACCATACTTGACATGTACAAAATTATATTTCTGATATACTGCTTCATGCATCACAAATTTGAGTTGTTCAGATTGTAAAGGTATAATTTTTTTTCTCAAAATGCACTCATGAAGAACCAAAGTACATATTCCAAATTAAATCCATTTGTTTTGGAAAGCAAATACCAATGTTCATTAAAATCTACAGTGAAGACCAGTATAAATGATGCAAACACTGTAATGTAGCAAATCCCTGGCAATTCCTGAATTTCTAAGGATTCTACCAAAAGTAATTTTTAAAACCTTACAAGTCTTAAACATGTGTTACATTGAAAAGTTGCAAATAACTACTCAATTACCTTTAGTCTAGTTCTAACATGAAACTGCACCCAATAAACTCTTCCTAGTACAAAATTCTGATTTTGATATTAATGTAACTTAATAAAGTTAATGAGCTAATGATATGAGCTAAAAGAATAATGAGAAGGAATCAAAAACTACTACCAGCAGCTCAGGTAGGGAAAGAAAATAAAGAGTGATCACACTGACCTAGGAAGCCCAAGAGTATGAGTAACATCGTTTACACTAATTTCTCATAATGTACTGAGTAATTTACGGCATGATAAAACTCAGCTTTGGTACATACTATAGAAAGGCTGTTAGCTGACACAGTTAAACTTACCCTGGTAAGAGCCAACCTACTTTGTAACTATTATACTTTATAACCTTGCTGTTTACTGTGTCGTTTCTGCTGAATTTAATTCCAAATTGTGTCTCAGCATATTCAAGCAATCAAGACACAGAAATGTATTTTTGTAGCACCAGACTCCCTGTACTGGTAAAGATTTTGCGTTCTCGGAAGATATTCAGAACCATGATCATCTTTCACTTCAAATACATCTCTCACCATTAAATTTAAGTAGACACTAATTACTGTCACGTTACCAAGTCATGACTCAAGCCATAGGAGGTAAGAGTGTCATGAAAAATTGCCTTCCCAGAGATCCCCGAACTTTCCTGAGGCGCCAATGGCTGGAGCAAAAGGAAAACTGCCTCGGCTTCCTCAGACAAAGGTTAGAAGCTTTGGGAGCAAAGTCCTAAGATTAAAACAGGAACAGGAGCTACAAAAGAAAAGTGAAGCTCTCTCTTTTCCTTTTCCTTCCTTCCATTTGTTTCAAAGTATTTTCTTATCCTTGATTTTTTTAAAAAGTTAATTTCAAAGTACAATCTATAAAAACGTTATAAATCTGTGACTCTGAGGTGAAAGAGGGAAGATTTAATTGTTATTGTTTCATTACAATACAAGGCTTTGGAAATTGGCATTTCCTTAGAAAATAATTCATAAATAGCTTTTATTCTTCTCTAACATGCAGTGATTATTACTAAGTAAGCATCACATGCATGCAATCTGGCCAAACATGGAACCTTTTCTGTGATGTGAATTTATTTCAGTATAATTCTTGTTTAGACAGATTCTGTTTTGATGGTAAATTAATTTATAAAACCCTAATTATTGGGGTGGGGCTGTTAGAAAATATATTATCTACCCGATTAAATATTATTTATCTACTTATTTGATTACTCAAGGTTAAAAACCTCTTTTATTTAGAAATTGAGTATCAATAA